>UCOM01002541.1:0-25214 GCA_900474385.1 Ormyrus pomaceus | reverse complement strand
CCCACCCCCCGCGTCTGAGTCGAACTTTTAGAGCCGGGGACTCGCGGTATTGGATTTTTTTTTTTTTTTTTTCAAGTTTTAGTCGCCGGAATTGGATGTGTCGTTTCGAGAGGCCGGAGAAAAAATTCAATTTCGCGAAACGGTCGCCCGGAAGGGGTTGCTGCCGCGAGGGCAGGTGCTCCGAAGTGGATTGCGAGGAGGTGTGGGTTGTATTGCCGTAGCTTGTTTTAAACTTCAACTTTTAGCGGATTATTCGGGTTATTTACTGCGCATGATGTTATTGCATTTGAATTCATAAACTTGGGGACTCGGAGACTACATTAAATATATTGAATCATATTTTCGTTTTGCGATTATTTTTTATTTTTTTACTTCGGTTGGTTAATTAAATTAAAAATCAGTTTTAAAAATAAAAAAAAGAACATTTTTTAGATTTGAAATCGCACAATATTATCTAATAATTTGTTTGCTTGAAACAGTACGAACAAAGCATAAATCGTCGCGTTAAACCCCGCTGGAAAAATGTAAAAAGTATTATTTGCAGCGTTCGGGGATCGCGAAAATACGTCCTGAATCAACACTTTGTCTCCTCGGTCGGTACTCCCATCGCGCTTAAGATTTACCGCTTCTGCAAACGAGGCCGTGAAAAATGGAATTGCTAAGATAGCCGGGGGAAAAAGTTGAGCGGAAAATTTTCGCGGGACGTTTATCCTCTGGGAGAAGAGAAAAAGTTTTACGAGAAAACGAGAGAGACGGAGAGAGAGAGAGAGAGAGAGAGAGCGGGAAAGCGAAACCCTTAATTAAGCTTGTCAGGCTTGTTTGACGATCCTAAACAATCAGGCTGCAACGTTGCCGGTACGCCGAATCAGAGTTGAAGGTAAAACGTGAGAGTGCAAAAACAATATAGGTACCGAGCTGGGATTATCCCCCTTAACTGTTGTTGTTTCTTTTCTTTGTTTTTTCTAATTTTCGGTTAAACGATTTTTATCTATTGCACACTTTTTTTCTATTTCTTAATTTTTAACTTCGTACTGTTTTTTTTTAGAAATAAATTTATGTGCATACATTTTATTCGAATTTAGCTATTCTAATTAGTTTTAAATTACTTTTACTAATACAATTATTATTTATAAAAGAAGATATTTAATTACATCGGTTATTTCCTCCTCTAAAGTGCATTTCGCTTAATTCCAAAAAAAAAAACGAAAAAAACTCTCGCCGACAAATGGAACATAAATTTATTTAACGCTTGAGAAAACAATGCAAGTTTTTCAGAATAACAATAAGCGTTTCCCCCGTCTGTCTTAAAAGCTCGTATTTCGCGTCTTATTTACTTGGTCAGGGCATTACGGTAAGTCGATATCAAGACCCATTGTACTTGCCCTCCGGCTAAGCGCGCGCGTACGCGTTATATTTACTCTTGCTCAGTTCTGGCTCAGATGTTCGAGCACGTACTGGATTTTCTTGTTGTACGGCAAGTTTTTAGCCCTTGTCGCACCTTTGCTAAATGGCTTAAATAACCCTTTATATATTGCGATTAAATCTCGAGCGTAAGAGATTATTGGAGCTTGGTTTTCAGTTGTTAATAAAACTTTAAAGATACATTGGACGTGTTTCAACAAGTTTTTAATTGAAAATAATTAATTAAGCTGGCAAAAAGGTATTTGTTGAACAGTAAATTTTTATTTTCAGACAAATCGCTAACAATTGTATTAATATCATTCAAAATAAATTATAATTTATTTTGAAGATTTTATTATTGCTACACTACCTATGCAGTTTACATCTGAATATTTACAGCTAAAGGTTTGATATTTTTACTAAAAAAAATTTGGAAAAATAAACCAGATGCTAAAGATTGCACGGTGCAGATTCACAGATGCCGAAAAAGCACACACTTTCCTTTTTAGGGTCATGCAATAGTTGCGAACTTGCGGCTGCAATATAATCGAACTCGAGACTCGTGCAGTGCCTCGCTTGCTGTCAAAATTTTATTGCCATTTTAAAAAAGTGCGCCGCGGACGAGAGGAAAGCTTTTCCCTGCATCGTAAAACACACGAGAGCTTTTGCAGCTGCGCCCTCCGGTTTAAAAAAAATGGACGCGTTATACCCACTGCGGTTCTTTATTCCAGAAACAAATATAAACAAAGATTCGCAAAAATTTACTGCCGAGGAAGAAAAGTCTTATGATTCTACAAAATTTTGAGGTGCGAAAAAAGCAGGGGGGGGGGGGGGCATTAAAAGTACGAGTCTCTTGCGACAGTTTGAAGCTTTACGCTTTATAGCCTCGTAAACGTTAAATCTTCAGGAATTGCAAATTGAAAAAAAGAGTTTGGGATGCGCTTTTTATGCTGTCTGGGGAATATAGAATGTCGACGTTCAAGATTTTTTGCGCGACCTTTTTGTGCAGTTTTTTTTGTCACAGAGTCTGCAAACGCGGGGTTTAATAAGAAACTTTTGGTATATTTATACGCGGGTAATAAATTTTCTAAATACGGTATATATAACCCGAATAATTTTATTTGACAAATTATATATTAACAAATTAAACTCTTTCTCTTATCTGATCTATAATCATTAATCTTACTTACCACCATACGCTCGAAATACATAACAAAAACGTTTAACTGGCGCACGCCCCGGGAATCAGATAACCCTCGTTCAAGGCAGCAAACCCCGCGGGCGCGAAGCTCTTTCGCATAAATAAACAGAGGGGGGGGGGGCAGCGAGAGCGGCGCGCGGCGCACAAACCAGAAAACACAGCGCGCTAAGCGCCGTTTAAGCTCTATACACCGCCTTATGAAAGTTTGATCGCGTAATTTCTTCCTCCGCCGGCCGCGCGGCGGATCGATGGGTGGCGGAGCGCGGCGCGAAAAGGGCGGCTAACGATCGCGGGGCCGCGCGAGCTCGCGCGACTTTATTGCGCTTTCTCGCGCGCCTCGGCTGCTTTACGGCCCGGCTTTTTGTCGCTGCCTAATCTCCTTTGCTGTCGGGGCTAAGAATCTCCTGCTTTATGGCGGGCTTTGAGTAAATAAGCTTCCGATTATTGACCTTTTCGCCGAGGTTCACGGAGGACTTCTGCTTTTCTTTTGCGGGAAATTTTCAGTTCGAAATGATAGTGTTGAAGCTTGTTGGGATTGCACTGATTTTTCTTTGCAAAGGAAATCGTTTAATTTTCAGTTTGATTTTGATTCAATCTTGATTGTTGCTCATTAGAATGAGCAAATTATTTATGATGAATTGCAGTATACTGATAAAACTATAAAATCATTGTCTGAAAATAACTGTACCAAAATGTATTTATTTCTTGGTCATAAAAAAAAATTCTATTCTGCCTGAAAAGCGATTCTCGTTGCTGACGTTATTTAGCATTTTCTAACCGAAAGCCCGAAAAAAAAAGGAGTAAAAGCAATTAACATGCAATAAAGCAGCTGTCAAGAAGATAATCCGTAAAACTCCAGCCCCACAGAGGAAGGGAGAAGGGGCAGCTTGCACGCAAGCTCCGCTCTCCGTTATTGAGTTTCTCGGGAGGGCCGACGCTCGGCCCGGAGATCATAGGCGAGTTCCTCATTCCGACGATGCTCGTTATACTTGCGCCGATAAGCGCGCGCGGATTAGTCGCGACCACGTGCTGCGACTCCCCCCTCGGGTCGTCACGCCCTCGTCTTCCGCCAGAGTACGCATCAGCGGATGCAATTTCCTCCGGGAGAACGAAAACGACGCCCTTCGGAGGAATTGGCCGGCCTCTGAATTGTTGGAATTTAACGTGAAACGGCTGATTGATCGATCGTTGACTCCTCAAATTGGAAGGCGCTTTTTCAATAAATAGGGAAGAAATTAGAGTTTCTATAGATGTAAGACCATTATAATTTTTCATTGCGCAAGGGGAAGAAATAATTAGCGCTACATAAATATGTTACAGGCGCGTAATTTTGCAAAGCGTCATAATTTAATTACAAACGCCGTCGCGTAAAAATTTAATCGTGGAAACACTGGAAACGCGTCCGTAAATAAAGCCCGACTTAAAATAAATCGCGCGCAAACCGTACAATCGAAATCGATATCAGAAGCTATGCCTTTAATAGTGCGCACTTCGCTCGCCTAATGATTATATTCATAAAAGGCGGTTCAAGCGCCTCGCGCCTCTGACCGCAGCACGTCGTCTGCGCAGCCGTTCTTTTCGGGTCATGTTAGAAAATATATATACACTGCTGGCTTCTCTCTTTCGGGCGATTTATCCGCGGGTAGTTTTACTGTCGCCGGCTGGCTAGCCGGTTTTACGAGGCCTCCGCCGAGGATTTATCGGGCCCCTTCGCACCTGATGTCGCTCATTTCTGCTCGCCGCGCCGCGTTTTTTGTTTGCTGCGATCGCAGTCTAAGGGTTGCGCTTTATGAGAGCAATAACTCGATAAAGATTAGAAATAAGAAAGATTAAAAATATCGTAATCTCACATTAATAAAGGTTTTTTTTATTAGTATTTGAGCAATGCCACGACGGTTTTCATCATGAATCTGTCCTTCTCTGACCTGCTCTTCTGCTGCTTCAACTTGCCACTGTCGGCTTCTACATTTTGGTTTGGCTCCTGGGTGTACGGTTCCACACTTTGCAGACTCTTTCCTCTGCTGAGGTATGGACTGGTGGCCGTTAGTCTCTTCACCGTTCTGGCCATCACCATCAATCGGTACATCATGATCGGACACCCCAGATTGTATCCCATGTAAGTAAATCAACTTTTTTTACGTAAATTGTAAGCTTGATAAATAATATTTTTACACTATTTAATTTATATGAAAGCATGCTTACGATAAGACAAGAAAAGTTATCAATTACTTTTTAACTAGATGTACTTTTATTATTAGAAAGTTTTAGTCTACGTATTCTCCATCTATTTTATTAAATTCCCTTTTAATCTGAGTGTAAGCAAATATTGCTTACGAGAGAAACTTTTGAAAAATAAGAAATCGCTTAAAAAGTTAATCCAAATCACGTTGAAAGCACCTTACTTACAAAACGACCGTGAAATTTCATCAGCCTGTACAAGCCGCGGAACCTGATGATGATGGTAGCGGCGACGTGGATCGGTGGCTTCGGGGCGCTGATCCCCACGTGGTTCGGCACGTGGGGCCGCTTCGGGCTGGACACCGTAATCGGCTCCTGCTCGATCCTGCCCGACGCCAACGGCAACAGCCCCAAGCAGTTCCTCTTCATCATAGCCTTCGTCGCCCCCTGCATCTCCATCAGCATCTGCTACGCGCGGATATTTTACATCGCGCGAATGACCGCCATCAGGAGTCGACGACGGGACGAGGCCACCAGGGAGCTCGTGCACTCGAATTTCGAGGTAGAGGTTTGGTTTTCAAAAGCATTGCACGCGAGTGGACGCGTTCATTTATATGTTTTAAAGTACTCTTTTATTGTCTAAGGCATTATGATATTGTATGTAGTTTTACATTGTAGGGTAAAATTAAGAAGTATTACAAAGTACAAAAATAATATCAATATTTTTAAAGTAACGTTCAATTACCAAAAATAGATAATCGCTTCTTTCATCAGATTTGGATAACTGTGTAATATTGCGAAAAATTCATCGTCATCTTTAAGATCCTCTTTATTCATTTTTATGAATTCAAAAACTTTGGGTTTGATATTTTCCAAACTTTTGTACTTGTCGCACAATTCAAGAGTAAAACATAATGTATCAATCGCCAACTCATCACAAAGGTATTCTTGACAGGCAGGTTGCGTTACCATATCAGCTATATATTCTTTTATGAAATTTCTAATACCATTCTGCAAGACTGTGAGCCCATAAAGCTTGGCTGGAACAAAAATTTCAAACGCATTGTCTTTATCCACATTAAATGAAAAATATTCTTCTAATTCAGCTGTTAAATCGTCGATCTGATATTTATGCGCTACATGAAAAAGTTCAACATAAACGGCTATTTCTGATGACATTTCGAGTTCACCTGTGTAGATGTAAGAAAGCATTTTTTTTACAACGTTCGAATGAAAATCTTCAATTAACACTTTTCCTGTTTGATGCTCCGAGAATTCATGCGAAAACATAGCTTCGAATACTTTACTTTTCGAAATTAAGATGTATTTATGTACTCGGAAGATTTCGTCGCCAACAGTTAATGAAACATCGCTGTAAAATTCAGTATCTAATAATATTTTACCGATACCATTGTCAAAACGTTGTTTTTCGATCATCGTGCTTTTGAATCTGCGAATGTCACAGCAAATGTGAATAATAGTTTGGCGATAAAGAACTAAACATGAATTACCGGCACTTATTTCGTCACCTTTTCTGCGATCTGTGAACGAAATTAGCGGTATATGCTTTTTTAAATTCTCACCTACGCACATTTTAACGACGAATTCGTAGTAATAATGTTCCGCGGTCATTCTTATTAACTGGTTTTTAAATTTAATCTCAACACTGCACACTACAGTAAAATTACTAGCACTGCTAGTACTCCTGCGAGCAACCATGCAGAAACGAAAATTCAACTTTTCGGGGGGCTTCTGCTTCAAAATTAGATCCATTGAAATTGAAATATCTCGTTCCTGATCTATTGGAGTTACGCTATCGCTCAAAACAATGGTCGAAAATAATTTTTCGTTGCATTCTAAACATGACATTTAGTATCTTCGTATGTTCACTTCAATTATTTATCAAAACTTTAATACTTTTTACTTATCTTTACTCGAGTATGTTCGAAAAACTTTCTTGTCCACAGCTAGCAATCTGTAACAATTGTAAAACTACAAATGAATTTCAAATGTCATTGTTTGTTATTCCTAACCCGACGATCTAAAATTCATTTTCTTAACAAATGCGTGGAAATGGTTTTTTCTTGTGTCTGCGCACAGAAAATAATGACACTCGAAGAGGCCATTTTCACACACTTGTAAAAAAAATATCGTGTGTAACGTTACATCCGAGAAATTATTCCGCTTGTGTTTTGTTTACAACACTCGACTAGGACTCGCTGTCTCGTGACGTGAACAAAGCACTCTCTGAATTAATTATTTCCCGCATTTGTTACACAATATTAGTACTTTTCGACACGGGTATGGAAGTTGATTATTTACTCGCTTCGCTCGGGCGAAAAATGTTTCTCGAGATAAATGATCAACTTAAACGCTAGTATTAAACATTATTTTATACTACGAGCGCCGAAAAATCATGCTAAAGTCGTGATTTTAAGGTTAGAGGTGTATAAACTATTTTAATAAAAATTTTAACTAACTCACGGTGACATATTCACGTAATATTTCAACAAAACTCTATCTTATCTTTCTAAAAAACAAACAAGCTATCATTTACAATAAAATTCTCTAACTCTCAGTCACAATACACGAGAAAATTTATATAATTATACCTATAAAATCACCTAAAGCGCAGACGTCAAGTGCCAGACTAATCTCGAAAAAACACCGTAGGCCAAGTGTTCCAAAATCACAGAGGACTCTGCGATCGGCTCGATAAGCTGCCCGGCGACTCACACGACGCTCAGCGAGAACGGCGGCTCTCCCTTCAAGTGCGACCACCACGGCCTCGTCGTGCCGCGCTCCCCTTCCCTCCGGCGGCTCTCCCTCCCGAAATTCCTGCGCCGCGCGAGCGGCCTCGACGCGGACGAGGACGAGGAGTCAGCGCGGAAGCAGCGCCGCCGTTCGAGCAACGTGTCCGATCGCGAGGAGCAGCGCGTCATCCCCGAGGTGCGCGTCCACGAGAACCATCACCGCGCGGACGCGGAGGCGGCCACCGAGTTCGCAAAGAGCCTCGAGCAGCTGCCCTACATCGACGTCAACAACGGCGGAGGAGGAGGGAACGGAGCCGATCAGATTCTCGATTCGCAGAGCTTGCAGAAGGCTAACAACTCCAGTTCTAGATTTCTTAGTCCGCCTGCTACTTTCAAGTACGTTTTATTTTTTATTAAATTTAAGTGCGTAATTAAGATCGTAAAAAAACGAGGTATCAAGTTCAATGGACTTTTTTTCGATACTGACTGTATACCAACTCTCCAAAAATTGAATAAAAAAATTAATATATTTCGACATCTGATTTGAAAACCGCAGGTACGAGGAGGTATCGGACGACGGCGCAAGCTCCCGCTCAGACTCGCCGTCGGAGCGTCGGCGTGCAAGCGCGAGCAGTCGGGGCCGGGGGGACGTGACTCCAACAAGTGGCAGCAGCCGCGTGCTGCGCCGCGAATCCCGCCTGAGGAGCGTGAGATCCGGCGGCGGACGGGCCTCGGAGCCGGCCGGCAAGATGACGACGAAGGACAAGAAGCTGCTCAAGATGATCCTCGTGATCTTCTCGTCCTTCCTCATCTGCTACCTGCCCATCACCCTCACCAAGACCTTCAAGAGCGTCATCGACTGGCCGGCGCTCAACATCGCCAGCTACATCCTGATTTACCTGACGACCTGCATCAATCCCGTCATCTACGTGGTGATGAGCTCCGAGTACAGAAGCGCGTACAAGAATATGCTGCTATGCAGGAGCGACTCGGCGGCGAAGGAGAAGCAGAGGAAGGCCAGGAAAGTTAGCTGCAAGAAGGCGGGGAAGGCGAACGGATGAATGGATGATAGAGTTTCGCTGGTTCAAGTTTTATTTTCGTCTCGGTGATAAGGGAAGCTTGGAATTTTTTTTACGGATAACAACATCCGGCCGTTGTACATTTGAGAATGTTGTTATTTTATCCGCTAGTCATACAGTTGTAGGCAATCGGTACCGTTTTTCTGTGGTAATTTGAGCCAAAAATGTTTGTTTTTGAATCGTGCGTTTTATTTGTACACTTAAAATGAAAAAAAAGTCAAAAATTTTTGAAAAATTTTTATTTTCATAATTATACTGTTTTAAATACTTAAGTATTTGATAATAGATATAATTTAGATTAGATTTAAAGACAGTAAAGAGGTGTTTTAATTTTGTACGTAATACTTAAAATAAAATAAAAATACTTAATGTATTGAAATTTCGTGTAAGGTAAACGCGGAAGACTGAAGATATCGTAAATTTTTTCGATACTTTCATACGCAGCCACCATACTAAAGCGAACGCTTTTTATCTTTTCCTGGACGTATTATGAAGAGTGCGAGTGTCTTTTTAACTTTGTATTTTTTCCGTCTCGTTTGAAGTTTTGGAGTAATTGTTAGAATGCGCGAGTACATTTTTAGAATGGGTGAATCTTACACTAGTCTAGACGTGTAGAAAAACATTGATTTGTAGATCACGTTTAATGAAGAATTTTATATAATGGTATTATTAAGATTACTGATGGAAACGTACTCATAAATTTAGATTTTGCACGAAATTTTTTAATCGTTAATCAGTACTTACCGTTAACTTTCTTACTGAAATCCCAGTGAAAATGGAGTCATTAAACCAAATTGATACTATAATCTTTGCAAACGCTGTTCCACATGCAAATTTAAAATTGGATAAAAAGTTATCTACGTTAATACTTGATAAAGTGAAATAATAAACATTTTTTATTCACTTTTAGAAATGTATTTATTTAAAATATAGCTTTATACATTGTGTTATATTTTATATCACAGTTGTGTAATACAGCTCGGTGTCTTCTTTATAGAAGTTACAAAAATACGAATAGAACATGTTTGAGAGAATGTTTTCTGTATTTATTTGCGGACATTAATGTGCGCTAGGTGTATATAAAATCATTAAAAATTAAGATTGTACTAATTACACGAAATAAAAATTGAAACTTTGAGAAAAATTACACGTACATAGTTTTCTCTGTCTTAAACAATAATTCATGTAAGCAATTAATGCAACTAAATGAATCCGAAAATGTAAAATGTCTATGAATCAGCTAAATGTATTAACTCATTCTCTTAAAAGTAATTACAAAATAATTTTGTAAACTTTAATTTTTTCTATTAACTTAATGTATAATTTTAATTAATTAGGCCTCGATGACATATGAATGTATTGTACCTTAACATATATCACATTAAATTCTTATTTTTATATTTGAATGAATTAGAAGCAATCGCATTTCTGCAAACATACAAATCTCCTTGGTATATCAACTTTCATTAATTATTAGTCATTCTTTTATTGAAACTTTTATTTTAATCAATGTTCATTGGTATAGCTGGAGCTGGACTAGTATTTACGGTCATAGGAATTTTTTTTTCGCCACTGTTAGGTTTACTTTCCTTTACACTGATTTCTTTTTCCTCAGTTTTTTTAAATTTTATATGCATAAACACTGCAAAAGCTATCATCATCAGTCCACCAAACATAAAGATATGCTGGAAGATCCTACAAAGAAAAACACAACAAATTCTCAGGTGCTTCTTTTGTTTCTCATTAGCGAATTACATCAAAGTAATGCCACTTACTTTCCCATCTTTCGAAACTTACGAGCTTGCCTTATTTCATTTAGACGGAAGTCCGGCAAGACTGTATGCTCATCTACCCACAAAATGGGTAATATCGCGTTAAAAAAGTTTTGAAATAGTCTAAACTTATCCAATTTTCGCAACCTCAATGATGTTTGGATTCGAAAATGACTCTGCAGCGGTATTCCAGTGAATGGATCGAAGTCGAAGAATGTCATATGCTTCTCCTACGAAAAGGAGGAATAACCATGAATTTTCTATTTTAATAGACGTCATTATTTGATGACTATTTTTCATTGTAGATGTACCTTGTCAGGTTGCAAGCCATCTACCCCTCGAACTAAAGCTGGATCTGCCTGGTAAAAATGTGGGCTTGAAAAGAATATTGGTCTTCGAAGACAATCGTAAACATCGAATACGCCAGGTAATGGGCAATTATCTAGATTAGCGTCTTCGCAATAGCAACGGTCCGTAGGATTGGTAATTGGATCTGCTCCCAGGCTTGTAGTATATCGAAGTGTTTTAAAACCTACCGCATAAGCTAAAAGTAATTATTCAGTCAATTTAAAAAAATACAAAAAGTCAATTCGTACCCTCAAATGTGCTTTTGGAATCAAAGTGTAGGACCAAATCTCGACACATGTTGGAATAAAAAGACAGAATGGTTTCTTTTCCCTTTTTATCCATGAAAGGGTGGAATATTGTTCCGTCAGTTCCATGAAATTGGTTGCATTCGTCGAGTTTCCAAAACGACATGTTCTGTTTGCCGTTAAACTCCTTAAGTTTTCCGACTTTCATGACGTCTGTGACGCCACGATGTACGCGATATTTTTGCAAACTCACTGTGCCGTTCAACTAGTTATAGATAAAATCTGCTTTTACAAAAATCGGAAAATTCGAAATTTTAGAAAAATATTAGAACTCACCGAACCGAATGCAGATACGCTATAAATACGTTCCCCCAATGATACAAGGCCCATACTTTCATAGTTTTCAAATATTTCGTTGCAAACTGCCTGGCCCGGGAAATCGTTTACATTGCAATCAAAAGAGATGCCATCGAAAAATATGGTCCGTACTTTTTCTCTAAAGAAAGACTCATTCGGCTTTTTGAATATGGAGTCAATTGCCCTCACTTTTTGGTTACAATTAAAAAACACGGATTAGTAGCTGTTTCTTTAAAAAAACATTGCTAGAATAAAATATTAAAATTTTCGTAATTCTCACCTACGATGGGCAAAGCAGGAGGTCTTTCACGCAAGACGCCATTGATTAAACCCATCAACAAAACATCAGGGATTGTAACAATTTCTTCACCTGTAAGAGGGTAACTTTTCTCAGCGTTAAAGGCGTATTTGTATCTAAAGTTAAATGAAACTGTATCATCCTCCTCGTGATCTTCTTGATTACACTTTTCTTGCCATTTACTGAAAGTAAGAAAATTTAAATACTTTCATTGAAGCAAATGGCAAATGTTAGGATGGTCGGCTTACTCGTAAACGAATGGTCCAATTTGTTCTAGCTTTGGCATTATTCCTTGTTTAACTTCCTCGGCATTCGTTACATTAAAGATATAAGCGTTGAATTCAGTTACCATAGGATACTTGCCCCAAAAGTCTCTCATTGGCAAGCCTTGTTTTAATGAAACTACCTAATAATTGCAATTTATATATTTTACTTTTTATAATCTAACAAATTTAGATACTTTCAGGAAGTTAAAACTTTTATTGAAAATTAATCTTTATTAACGAGTAATTGTCTTTTTCAACATATAAATAATGAATAATGTAGTTGCTGTGCGATATTTTAATTGTTAATTTAATACAATAGTAATTAAGAACGCGTCACATCCTAAAAATGCTTAATTTTCAATGACTGGTAATATATATATATTAGAAGTTAGACGTGGCAGTTTTCTATTATATTTTCATTATATTTTCAAGGTACGTACCTTTTTCATATTTTTAATCACCATAGGGGGTAAAATGGCATTTTGGTAGATGAGACTGAAAATAAACATACAAACTCCAGCGATTCCAACTTTGTGATATCTCTGTAATTCCATTTTCTAGCGTGCCTTCTCTTCCAGAATTGCATTAAAAACCTCAACAATGCAAAGATTTTTTGAAAACCTTGTAAACGCAGTGCATTTGTAAATATTGTATGCAGTTTTGCTTATTGTATAGTCTTTAAAAAACTTACCACTAACTTTTACGCCATTTTGATTTAAAAATTATTAATAAGTAGTTTAGTATTAATAATTCATTGATTACTCGCTAATTAAAGTAAATGTAAAGATTGCAAGTATAAACGTAAAATTCATTATTTTAAAACCTACTTTTGAAAAGAAACTGCACGATAATGATCAACTTTGATAAAAGAAATAATTTAGCAATTGCAAAATTAGAAATTAAAATTAAATAACAAGGAATTTACCGATTAAAAAATAGAAATTAAAAGATTCTTTTATAAACTAGCTTTATCACTTTGAGTAACGACGAAAGACTAAAAAGGAAAAATGCCTCCGCATCCTATAGAACCTCCGGGATATACACGCGCAATCGCGTAATAGCAGGCTTTGAAAAAAAGTTCTTGCACGGACAGACGTACATCGAACGTCATTTCGAAATGTTCTTCCAATTCTACCGCGATTTCTTATATTTATAAATAGCCTGACGACCGTGACCCTCCCTAATGTCACTGAGAAACAGTATAAAGTATGAGCTTCGCACCGACTATTTTGCTTAGCGACAGGCGTTGAAATCTTTCAGGAAAAGGCTAAGTTCTTGCCGATTCTTTTTCCGTGAAGAGCTATTTTTTTTTTCTTTTAGGAGGCTTCAGGAATTACGTACCGTCTCGGTTGCAAACTTGTAATCATTTTAAATCAGCTTAGGCGAAATTGTAAGGTAAAAGAGCAAATTTAAAATTGGAGACGATAAAAAGCAACGTTTTTATTCTACTACCAATGAATTGAGCATTAATGTTAATTTTTTTAATTTGATAAAAATGTGAATAATTAATTAAAGGATTGAAATACATTTTTAAATGAAACCAAAATCGTTCAAATATCTTTTTAATTTTGTATTATTATGAAACAATTTTTCATTTTTATTAACATTTCATGATAATTATTATATTATAGTTATCTACACACGTTAATAATATATTGTTTAAAAATAAATGTACATCGATCGACTTTCTATAGCAAGAAAAAATCATTATTCCACGTTATTGTTAAAGAAGTGTGTAAGTACTCATAAAAAAAATAGTTTGAGAATCTTATTGAATTTAAAATTCTTTCTTGCTGAATGATGATTAAAAAAGAGGTTCTTTAAATTATTTATAAGATAAAAAATATCTTATAACTAATGGCTTAAAATTATGTTTTAAAAAAATATTTATAATCATTATAAGAAATAATTAATATAATATAATATTTAATAATTTCAAACAAAGACTTTTTTGTATTAAATTTAAATATTACAGCATCTATTCTTACACCAAAACATATTGCTTAATTTATGCTATTTGAATTACATAAATTATTTTGAAACTTAAGATAGCTTCACAATTAATACTTTCTCAAACAATAAAAGTAAAAAGTATTAAAATTTTCAAATAAAATAAAGTCATCATTATTCATCGTTCGTTGGCACTGTGCTTGCAGGTTCCACTGCAGGTAGCACTGTTGCAGGTTCCACTGTTGATTGCAGGTTGCCAGCCGACGATTTCTGTAAACTACCTCCGGGCGTTTCATTATCCTCCTCCGAGTGCACGCTATTTTTCGAACCGGAAAATTTTCCCCTCCGTCTTGATTTATAAATCTTATAAGCACCGAAACCAAACATTCCAAGCCCGAGGAACATCATAAGATAGGTAAGCACCCTATAATTATTTAAAATATTTAACGTTAAATCCGAAGATTCGTACGATTTAATACCTACTTTGCGACAACGATCAGCGTTTTAGCCGATTTAATTTCTTTTATTAAATCGTCGGGTAAAATCATGTACTCGTCGAACCAGAACAGAGGCAGCAGTGCGCCGGAAAAGTTTTTAAACAGCTTGACATTGTCAATTTTCGTTAGAAACATGTTCATCTGCGCTCTCGTGTGAGCCTGAACGGGCGCGCCCGTGAACGGATCGATATCAACGCTCAGCGCGTGTTTCTCCTGGAAAAATGTGTAGAATTTTGTATTGTTAGAAATCCACTTGGAGGCTAAATTATTTGCGTTCAATTATCGCTGGAATAGCTGTTTCCATTTACCTTGTCGGGGTTTAAGCCGTCCACTTTGCTCGTGTAATAGGGATCGGCCATGTAAAAGTGCGGATTCGAGATGATCACAGGCGCGTCGATGCACTTAAACAAATCCAAAACTCCTTTTCTTAAACATTCGCCTGGAGCGCTACAATAACACCTGTGATGAGGATTGCAATAACCATTTGTGCCCAGATCTGAAGTATAATGAAGTAACTGCAATCCTGTTGGGAAGAAACTCTTTAATTATGTCGTTCGAGCTGAAAATTTTTTGTTAATTCAAAGCACTTTCCAGAAACTTTAACTTTAGAATCAAAATGGCAGCTGATGCCTCGGCAAAGGGTTGGATTATAAACAACGACGTCGTCCCTCCCGTGTTTATCGAAGTAAGGGTGAAAAATCGTGCCGTCAGTTCCGTTAAATGTATCGCAGTAATCGTCGTTCCAGACGGACGTATTTGTCTTGTGGTCGTATTCAATAACCCTTCCCACGTCCATGACGTTTTTCACGCCACGATAGACGCGCAATCGCCCATGTGAATCCGTCGCGTTCATCTGCGATCAAAATCATATCAGACATTTTGCCTTTTTAATTAAACTTTTAGTTGACCACTCACTTCGTCCCATAGAGCCATAGAGTACAGATTGGGGCCCTTTAATCTGAACCGGTATTTCTTGTAATTAGTGGCGATGTCCATGCAGACCGCAGAGCCCGCAAAGTCGCTCACGTTGCAGTCGATGATTAGCCCGTCGAAAAGAATATCTCGAACCTTGGCTTTTATAAACAGAGTCTTCGGCTGTCTCATAATGCTCTCAAGAGCTCTGCCTTTAGAACGACAATCGAGCCTTTAGAGATTTAAAAATAGTCATTTATGGAAAAGGAAAATATTTCTCACCAACTATGGGCGTGGCACTCGCTTTGTTTCGCAAAACTGCATTAATTGCACCAAGGCCAAAGTAATGAGGAACTATCACTTCTTCTTCACCCGTTAGTCCTCCACTTAACGCAGGATTAAAATAGTACGTATCTCTCGTAGTGAACGAGACAGAGTCGTCTTCGTCGTGATCGACCTGATTGGTTTTTTCGTGCCATTTACTGAAAATGATTGTGAGATTTGTTTGAAAGTGATAATAATAATAATGTCTGAAAAATTAACTATAATAAAAAAACAAACTTATTGAACGATCAAGGTTTTTGCTTAAAGGCATAATTAATTTAGGTATAGAATTAATAACTAATCTTTTTACATAAATAAATATTTAAAGCCTTATCTTTAACTTGAACAAAATTTTGACGCCAAAATCACTACTATTTGATCTTACTCGTAAACAAAAGGTCCGACTTCTTGAACTACCGGTTTTTTTCCTGCGGAAATTTCATCTGGGTTTGTGACATTGTACATATAAAACTGGAACCTCAGTGGGAATGGGAGTTTACCCCACACATCCCTCATTCGCCATCCCCTTTTTAACGCAACTTTCTAAAATTTTAAATTAAAATTTTTTTACAATTTCTACTTTAATTTATAGGAAAACTTTTTAAAACAATATTTAATTAAATTTCGGAGGCAATGCGAACGTACCCTTTTAACTTGCGATTTAATCACAGCTGGAAGAATCACAGATTGGAAAAGAACGCTGTAAAAGAATATGCAGAAACCGGCAATACAAATCTTTTGGATACGTGTGATCGCCATTCCGTCGGATATTAAGCCTGACAATGAACTAATCAGTCGAAATCCATGGAAAGGTTTATTGTGCAAAAGAAAGAATGAAAAACTGCTAATAAAAAAAAAAGTTAATGCAACAGCTTTAGCCTGATTCAACTACAAACAGTAGGAATGAGTGACTGAAGTGGGGTAGAGTATCCACGTTGCTCAGAACCTCCGGAAATGTGCGGTTACACATGCATCTACATCGCGCCTTATAGACTGTTGCACACAAGCACGGGTCTAGCGCCTTTTTTCTTGATTTTATTACGCCAGAAAGTAATTAATTATGCACGTCAGCACCCTCAAATCCATTGCAAGCGACTTTACACTAGACTGTTGACATGGAGAATGTTGTTTTTTTTTTTCAATAACGTATTTTTAATGTGCCTTCAATTTTCTCGCGACGTCTTTGACTACGTATTCTGACGACCGTGACCCTTTCCATAAGGCCACTATTGGCCGCAAAGGTTGTGCGCCGAGTATTTCGCTTATCGACAAGCATTGACTTTAGATTTTGCTGCCACGCTGGTGTCGTGGTACAGTAGTTGTAAATTAATGTAATTGATAATTTAATATTATGCAAAAACTCTTTCGCGTAATTCTAAAGTATAAAAAATATTAAGCAGTGAATTAAGGATATAACCCTTTTTAATACAGGGAAAATTATACTTTTCAATCGTAGGTAATTGTGCATGACTCCGAAGAACTTTGAATTTTCTTTAGCTTTATAGTATTTTTATTATTTATTTAAATATATTAAAGACCTAGCATTTCAAGACATATGAACATCGACTTTCTTTTCCAGAAACTTCTTTATATTCTACATTTCCGTTACAAAGAAAGCATGCAAATACTCGAGAAAAAAATATTTCGAGAATCAGCTAGAAAAATTATAGAATTTTAGAAAATATCTTTATTTTACGATATTGCGCTTCATCGAGAGGAAGGACAGAAATTTTATAGGATTCTTTTAAGTAAATGAGCGGAATTGTAAATAAATTTAGAAAAATATTTATCTTCCTTATACTTTCGTATGTATAGTATAACAGAACCGCTTCAGCATGAGGAAAAATGTCGCTCGTGGCTTATGGAAGGGCTTCTTGAGAGGTGTCAAGAGGCCTAATATAGATTTTACTACAAAAAGGCGCAGTACTTTCTTGCCCTGTTCTTGTTTCCACCATCTCATATTTTGTAGGATGTACGTATTCTAAAGAGGATATATTTTATAGTTCTTTTTCTACGCAACTTAAGTATAATTTCAAATAATAATGATTTTTAAGGAAGATATTTTTAACAATAATAAAGAGAAGTACAGCAGAAAAGGAATTTATTTAATACATTTAAAGTTAATACATTTTTTTTATAAATTCAAAGCAGAACTCGAAAACTCTTACTCTAGACTGCTAACTGGTAGAACCCTTATTAAACTTCAATATTATTACATTAAGTACACTGTTAAAAAAAGCCTTAAATTTAATACAATTTTCAATTACAAGTGTAACTGAATTTTCAATATTTTGTATAAAATTCAGTTTAATGTACAAATGCATAACTATTTGTTCACAAAATCAGTATATTTAATAAATAAATACCAAAAATCTTATAACAGTATGCATGAAAATTCTTAACGTGTATTAAATGATTTGTAATATAATATACACATACATTAAAATGAATATACATTATCATGCCATTTAATATACATTTAAATGAAATGTTATGTAATTTTACACTAAATTTTGCCAATACGCATAAAAATTAAACAAAAATTTCTTAATACTTAACATCTTAAATTTAATATGCATTTATGGATTTACATTAATATTAGGATAAACATAGAGAATTTTCAAATAGTGTTATACGAATAAAAATTTAAAGCATTTTACATGAACTTCCATAAATTCTATAAATTTCCTAGTATTCACTCGTAAAATTATTTTATTAAGGACGTTGCCCTGAATCTTTCCGTTTTGAGCAGTTACCTTGATTATCGACGTTTAGTCGAAACTTTTAACATCGCCGCGCGTGGAAGGTAAACATTAAAGATTAATGTTTACCTTCATTTTCATTACATTATACCCGAATGATTTGAAGATTTTTATTTTTCGTCAATAAATAATTACTGTGTGTTAAACTGCTTATTATCATTTTTCTCATATTTCTCCTTTTTTAGTATTATAATTTATGCTCAAAAAACGAGTTCAGAATAGTCCAATCTATCACACTTCCAAGTTTCAACAAGTTCTGTTATTATTTATATAAACAGGGCAACGTCTTAACACATAAATCTCCCGAAATCACATTCTATTCAACATTTGTTGGCATGGCAACGGACCGTAAGTTGTTAACCGATAAATTTTGTAAAGCACTTTCGGCTTTCTCATCATCTTGCTTCGATTTTACTTCTTTTTTCAAGTGTGAAAGATTTTCCTGCTGCTTCGACTTGTAAAGGTGATAACCTCCGTAGCCGCACATTCCAAGTCCGCCGAGCATCATAAGATTCATTAACACCCTAAATATTGAAAATATTTAATTTTCAATTGAGAAAACAAATGTGCGCAAGTCACAATACTTACTTGACCACTTTGATCAGTATAGCGCCCATTTTAATTTCTTTTACAAATTCATTCGGCAAATTCATTGTTTCGTCGATCCAAACCAAAGGCAGCAGTGCGTCGGGAAACTTTTTCATCAATTTGAATTTCTCAACCTTCGTTATGAACATGTTAAACTGCGCTCTCGTGTGAGCCTCAATGGGAGCGCCAGTAAACGGATCGAGATCAACTGTTAGCATGTGCTTCTCCTATAAAAAAATAAAAATTTATTTTGCATTATCAAATATTTATTCGGACAACGTGTATTATTATTACCTTCTCAGGCTTCAAACCATCGACCGTACTTATGTAATAGGGATCGGCCAGATAAAAATGAGGATTGGTAACGATTAGCGGCGCACCAACGCATTTGTATAAATCGTACGCTCCTTTCTTCAAGCAATCGCCCGGAGCGTTACAGTAGCATTTGTGACGAGGGTTATTATCACCGTCTACACCTAAATCGGAAGTATATCGAAGCAGCTGCATCCCTACGAGCAAAAGAAATGGCTTAATGATTATTCGCCTAATTCTTATTTTTTTTTTCATCAACGCAATTAAGATAACAAACCCGAAACTTTGACTTTAGCATCGTAATAACAGCTTACGCCACGACAAAGGGATGGGTTGTAAGCGACGAGGTCGTCTCTCCCTTTCTTATCAAAAAACGGATGAAAGATTGTACCGTCAGTACCATTAAACGTATCGCAGTAATTATCGTCCCAGACAGATATATTTAGCTTATTATCGTATTCCACTACTCTGCCAACGTCCATGATATTTTTCAGTCCGCGATAAACGCGCAGTCGCCCTTTAGCATCGGTTGCGTTCATCTGCGATCAAAAAAATTCCACTTTGACGCTCGAATTTTCGTTTGATCTTTATTTCGTACTCACTGGTCCCCAGATAGATATGGAATACAGATTTTCGCCAACTAAGTTCAATCGAAATTTTTCGTAATTATCGGCGATCTCTTTGCACATTGCCGATCCTGCGAAATCCTTCACGTTGCAGTCGATTATTATCCCGTCGAACAGAATATCCCGAACTTTGGCTTTTATAAACAGACTTGTTGGTTTTCGCAAAACGCTCTCAAGAGCTTTGCCTTTGAAACAAAATTAAATCTTTGTAGGATTTTAAAGAGTGATTTATATAAAAGAAAGAAAATATTTCTCACCGACGATTGGTAAAGCGTGTGGGTTTGATCGCATGATTGTGTTAACGGTACCGAGAGGAAAGAGGTGAGGAACAATCACTTCTTCATCGCCCGTTAATCCTCCGCTTAACGAAGGATTAAAGTAGTACGTATTTCTCGTAGTGTACGATACAGTGTCATCTTCATCGTGATCGATCTGATTGGTTTTTTCATGCCACTCGCTACAAATGACCGTGAATTTTTCAAGAAGCATCATTTGAATAATCTTTGAATAGTATTAAAAAAATTTTTTTTAAGAATGATGTCGATTCCCTGTTGGAAGTTTTCCCTATTATTTAGCCAATTTTTGGCAAAGTGTTTGTAGATTGACCAAATTTGGTCAACTTATAATGAAATGGCTAAAAAAAAATCCATGAAATTTCCAACAAGGTTCAATATTAGTAATTTTTATTTAAAAAAATAGATAACTTTAGATACAGTTTCTACGTTTCTAGCAAAATAACAAAGGAATAATAAATTTTTACTTTTTATGGTGTATTTCTAGATAAGTGTATCTAACACTTTCAAAAACAAAATTCTAAAACGATTCAAAATAGTCGATTTTATAGAATTTAATAAAATGTTCTTTGTGCTGTTTGTTCTTACTCGTAAGCAAAAGGTCCGACTTCTTGAACTATCGGCTTCTCTCCTTCGGCAATTTCATCTGGGTTTGTGACATTGAAGATATAAAAGTGGAGAATCAGTGGAAATGGTAGTTTACCCCACATGCCTCTCATTCGCCATCCCTTTTTTAAAGCTACTTTCTAAAAAATGCGTTATATTTTTTCAAAAAATGTCAAAAATCAAACCCTTACTCGTTGGACTCTTTTAAATTCTACTTTTATTTATTTCTGTAATTTTTTGTTTCAAAGAAATCATACCTTTTTCACTTGAGATTTAATTACTGATGGGAGGATAGCAGATTGAAATAGTACACTATAAAAAAACATACAAAGACCGGCTACGAAAATCTTTTGCATACGTGTCAACGCCATTTGGTAAGATACTAAACTTCGCAATAAACCAAAAGAAAAACTTTTTCCGAATTTTATGAGTAGACGAATAAATGTTGAAGTTTTCAAATTAAATAGCTTCTTAGACAAGAAGTTCTGCCTGACCATCAAAAGATTTTCAAATTCTACAAAATTAATACATAAAGCCTCCTTTTAAAATGGCAATATAGAAATTTAATATTATATAGTTCGTGAAAAACTCTAGTAAAATTTGAAATTGGATGTAAAAATGTATTATGCAAATTAGAAACGCTTCAATACAATCGTTGAAATGACAACTGTTTTTTATTCAAGTTGGTAAAATTTTCCAAATTTCTGTTACTATTTATTTATTATTTTAAAAATTCAACTTGTAAGAATACAAAATAAACTTTACTGCCAATTATTAACAAATCGACAGTAAAATGAAAACTTAACTGAATTTGAAAGTCTTACAAATGAAATGAAATTTGTAAAAACTTATATCATTCTCATTATCTATTATTATCTCTCAAAATTTTTGAAAGCAAACTTTGCAATAAAGGATCGAGGAGCGCGTTTGAATGTTTTAGCCAAGTTACTTATAGTAATAAAGATAAGCTGATTTAGCTACAAGGAGCAGCGATAAGTAACTAAAGTGGGATAAAGAATCCGCACTGCTCAGAACCTCCAGAAGTCATGCACTCACACACGCATCTACTACAACACCTTCGTACACTGTAACGTAAAATCAGAGCTTTTGCGCATTAAACATTGAATATATTAATAATTCGTTACTTTTTTTCTTGTTTTTAGCGCGCAAGAGCGTAATTAATTATACACGTCAGCACCCTGGAAACCATTGCTTGACGACTTTACACAACTTTATCAATGGTGAAAAATGATTTTTCTTTCAGTAATACATTTGCTTTCGTACGATATACAATAAAAACGACAAAAGGTGAAGAGTTTTTTTATTGAATTACGTATTAATCTTTCTATTGGATAGAAATCGTCTGTTTATCGAGTAAGTCTTTTTTCATTTTATTCTTTTGTTTCATTTTGTTAGAAATATTACTAAAAAATCGCAGCCTTTGCTATAACGTAAAGCTTAGTTGATAAATTAGTTAATCAATCAAGCAAATTCTTCGAAAATTGCACAATCACTTTTTACTGTTAAGTATAAAGATAACGTAAAAATTCTACGCAGATTTGAAGTTGAAAAACAATTTTATATTTATTATACAATAATTTTATACATACGATAGAAATATTTCTACACATTGTAAAATCACATTAAATTTTTCCTAACATTCAGTTGATTCATTGTATTACAAATATGAAACCTTAAGTGAATTTTTGTATTAAAGTTTCACATATACAAATTATATTATAGTATCACTTAAACAATATTTATTTATTTGAATTATTACAGTAAATTTAGCGCTTGCATATGTACCCTCTGAAGCGCAGATTTATGTTATTATTGTTAATAATTACGCATAAAACAAATTGAAGCCCAAGCTCAAGAGAGAAACCATAATTGGGTGTATAATATGTAGTAAAATAAAAAAAAAAATCGGAGGTCTTAATAATTGTAAAATATTTTTTTTATTATTTTTGACTGCAAAAATATTAATTAATGCCTTTAAAATATTTAATATAGAAAATAAATTGGCAATGTATCAATATAATTATACATTGATGCATTAAATAAATATAATACTTCTAATAAAATAAATGCTTTTTAACACAATGACCCCTTTTTTTGTAACTATAAAGTAAATAATTACTATAAAATACTAATTTTTAATATAAAATATTAAGAAGAAAAACGTGATACAGTTAAAAAAAGAATAATCATGAAAATATTTGCTAATCGTGTAAGATTAATAATAGTCTTCAAATTAATAAAATAATTAGAAGTTATAATTATGTTCAACAAAACGTATAAATGAACTTAAGTTAAGGTCAGAAATCCGTTACACGGAAAATTCTATTTACAACTGCATGCCTTACAATATTGTAAATCAAAAAATAAACTTTGGTATTACTAAATGTTTTATGAATCAATTATAAAAACATTAACGAATGTGTTCACAACCAGAGTTAAAGATTTTTGTTTAATATACAAGATACTACTACTCTTAAGCAACATATATTCTGATTAAATTAAAAAAATATTCACGTTTACATCTTATAGTAGTAGTACATAACTGTAGGAAGGTATTGAATACTATTTCACATACTAATTTAAAAGCAAAAGATATTTAGTTATTTCTAAATGTCCCTTCACCGGATATATTCCAATTTTAAAATTTTGTAATTATCAAAAAGAAGTAACCGCAGAATAATTTTTATAAAACGGATAACAGGGATTTTTGCCACTTTTTAAAACGAGCTTTAAAAATAATGTAAATTTTCAATTTTTAGAGAATGTATAAGTGTGTATAAAATTGTACAAATCATAAACTTACTTCTTCAAATGATTACAGCCCTTTAAAGTTTGAATGAAAGATGCATTTAATAAGTGTCCAAAAACTTTTGGGCGGTGGTGTACAAAAGAAAACTAATGTTCGAAATCACTGTAAAATAATTGTAATAAGTAATCGACAATTAACAAGATCATACAAAAGTCAATGTTAATCTTTTTTTATTTAATTATAATTAACTAAAAAATTGAATAAAATCAAAATAGAAACAAAAATGTCTTTTTATTAAATAAATTAAATAAAAAGTAAAGCAAATAAAACATAAAAAAAAACATAAAGTCCTCAGTAACCGTTTTTTTTTTTAAACATTGCAGCCAGATTTCGACCACGATGTGTTATATCGATTAGCTTCAATACTAATCAACAGTCGGTGGCACTGGAGCAGGCTGTAACGTGCTGATGTTCATTTCCATTTTCTTTTCCCCGGTGCTCGGCTTGCTGCCTTTGTTCGCCACCACGGTCTTCTTTCCGTTCAACTTGTTCTCCGCTTGCATGGACTTGAAGTGCTTAAAGCCTGCGAAACCGCACAGGCCCAATCCGCCAAACATCATGAGATGCTTGAACATTCTGGAAAACAAGAGCATATTCAAACGTGGACTTGGTTACGGTTGGGATCTTTAATGGGGTTCGATGCTCACTTTCCCATCGCGTATAGCCTGTGGCCACCCTTTATTTCTTTAATCAGAAAATCTGGCAAATCAATGATCTCGTCTATCCAAAATAGGGGCAGCAGTGCGTCGGGGAAGGTTTTCATTAGCTTGAACTTTTCCACTTTCGTGATCAACATGTTGAACTGAGCTCTTGTATTGGCGTGCAACGGTGAACCCGTGAAAGGATCGAGGTCGATCACTATCGCGTGTTTTTCCTGTTTCGAAAATATTGCATTTAAGAGAATTTTGCATTTGTATAAAAATGTCCCCGCAGGTAATATTTAAATTGAAAATGTATATACCTTATCAGGGTTCAGTCCTTCAACCATGCTAAGATAATACTCGTCAGCCATGTAAAAGTGTGGATTCGTCACAATTAAGGGCAACTTTACGCACTTAAAAGCATCGTACGCTCCTTTTTTCAAACACTTATCTGGCGTCTCGCAGAAGCATTTCTGCAACGGGTTATTGTCCCCGTCGGTGCCCAAATCCGTCGTATATCGAAGTGTCTTCAGACCTGCGTGCATTCCAAGTTTAAAACGCTCGCCTTACGTTTAATTGGCTTTTGAAAAAAAAAGGCAGGAGGAAATTCAGGACTTACCCACGGTTTTACTGAACGAGTCGAAGTGACATCTTACGTTTCGGCAGAGGCCCTGGTTGAAGGCGAGCAGATCGTCATTTCCCTTTTTATCGAAGAAGGGATGAAACACTGTGCCGTCGGTTCCGTTAAAAGCGTCGCAATATTCGTCGTCCCAAACGGAGATGTTATTTTTTCCACCCGACTCGATAACTTTTCCCACGTCCATGATATTTTTCAAGCCTCTTAGAACTTTTATCTTTTCTTTTGAATCCGTTCCGTTCCTCTACAATTTCAAATATTAACTTATTGTATACAACGTTTTCAATTTTTTTTTTTTTTTTTTTTTTTAAGTAAATAGCTTACCGTTGCCCAAAGAC
>UCOM01002540.1:0-25236 GCA_900474385.1 Ormyrus pomaceus | reverse complement strand
CGGTATTATATGATTTATCAATTGATTTGCAAGTTACTAAAATTTTATAGTTCGTTCATAAGACTATGAATTTCTCATTACATTACATGGCATAACCATGATAGGTTCCTCTAAAAGGGGTTATTGCATTAGTTCATTGGATGTCCTGAAGTATTTTCTATTTGGAATCAGTTAGTGTGCAAATCTTTGGAATGATACGACTGTTGAAAATATCGTTAAAATAAAATTTTGAAATTTTGAAAAAATAACTTAAATAGCAACAAAATCCAAACTAATCGATAAAATTCTTTTAAATCTTGAAGTAGATTCTTAATAGATGTTTGCGAGAAAAATTTTATCAAAAAATAAAGTTTTAATTCAAGTTTTACGTCAATTTAACATATATCTTAATAAGATACAAGATAAAGATAAATCTTCATTAAATAATTACAAATATCTTAAAAACATGTATTTTATTAAAGGTAACGTGGAATACAATTAAAAAAAAAATACAACAAAAAATATTAATATTTTCTGGCAAAAGTAGAAAATTAAAAGTTTCAAAATTTTCAAAAATCACTTCAATAGCCATAAAATCGAAACTAATCTATAAAAGTATTTGAAATTTTCAAGCAGGCTCATAAAAATTAAATGAAACTTGTGTGCGAAATTTGAAGCGAATCCACCGCGAAAGTAGTTACGGGGGAAGTACGTACATACATGCATTATAAGTATGTAAGTACATATATACATCAGGACATTTTTTAAAAACCACTTTTTTGGATTCTCTGAACCGAAATATGTGCTTCTACGTCAAAATATGAAAAACAAAAAATGTTGCCGTTCCAAAGCTTTCTCTATGAGAAAGCAAAAGTAAATGCCATTTTCCACCTTTTCATTTTTCGATACACATTTTGACTTTTCCTTCGCACTCCGGCTCCTTCGAAAAGAAAAGAGTGTTCGCTCGCACCAGCCGTATATATATACACATCGTTAAGCCTCGGGTATAATGCGCATTAAGCTTGCTGAATAATACTCGAGCAGCGGCAGATCACGCACTCCGACCGCAAAGTTCTCTCGAAGTTGGGGGCGGCGGACCACGAGGCAGCGGCGGCGAACGCTTTGAACAGGAACTTTGACGCGTATTATGCTCGTTAAGTTGCGCTCGCAGCCGAGCGGCCGCAGGCGCAACCGCATGCGATAAAACGCCAGAAACTCCTCGCGACGATTAATCTGCCCCCTTCGCCCTCCCCGCTGCCGACTGTTGCGATTATGGGTTGTGCTGCTGCCGCTGTTGCTGCTGCTGCTGCTGCTGCTGCTGCTGCTGCGCTTACGTTGAGCGAATATAGGCGAAGTTTAAAGGAACCGGCCAATTATCATGAAGGGCCTGTTTTAAGCCGCTTTACAGCACCATCATACTCTCAAAGTTCCATTTTAACCTGCTCTTCATCTTTGTTCGTTCAACTATTTAAGTGGCTTTTAATTAAGCCCCAGGACTTCTTTCCTTCTTTACTTTATGCCTGTCAAGAATATTAGGGATTAAGTTTGTCGTTCAAAAGTTAATAATTTTTCGCTTGATTGCAAGTACATTTCACAGCCGGATGAGTTTTAGAAAGCTCGGGTACTTTAAAAGCTTTGTGTTTAAAGTTTCAAGTCAAATTAAACTTCAAAAAATCAAGCCAAAGATTAACGTTTTAAAACTGAAAAATAATTAATTAAACACTTTTTACGCAAGTTTCCTGTAGTTAAGCATTTTC
Organism: Ormyrus pomaceus; assembly: GCA_900474385.1. NCBI lineage: Eukaryota > Metazoa > Arthropoda > Insecta > Hymenoptera > Ormyridae > Ormyrus > Ormyrus pomaceus. Next base: position 23,500 of record UCOM01002540.1, on the reverse strand, counting down.
TGTTTAATTGGTTATTGTCTGTCGTTCTATATCGTTCACTTTTTGGCTATACGCGGAGTCTTTTCACTTTCATCCCAGTAAACAAGACACACGTATAGCCGAAGGGAAGATGATGTAGATATAATCCACATGTTTGAATATATTTTGTTCCGTTTTCTCTCCACTTCTTATATGCTCTTATTGGGTCAATATTTCAAAATGTTTAACATATTGCTTTCGAACAAGTCCACAATTGAATTGTTAAAAAAAAAAATTATTTATTGTTACGCCTATAATTTTGACTTAGTTTTGCTATTTAGACAAAATTAATTTCTTCCGGAAACTTAATTTCTAGACAAGTAAAAACGAAAATAATTTTTCTGACTTTCAAGGATTTAATAATTATATTCTTAACAGCGTTGTCAGCGCGATTGCAGTCTCTACTACCGTGAAACATCTTCCTGTTAATAACCGAATATGAGAGCTGGTCTGACCTCTCTCCCTAAATGCACTTTTATCTGCTACGGCCCGAACTCTAATACCCTTTGAGAGGTAAAATATGATCTGCCGAGAGGACGGCGTACAATAGGCCGAGAATTTACCAGAAACTCTCGCACTCCAGCATGTATATATATATATATATGTATCTATCTGCATAATGCCCGATAAATACCGTATCCCCGTCATTACGCAAGTACTTTACCTTTCGCTAATGGCCCTGTACGTAAATCCGCTTTACTCGTTTTGCTTCCACATGTATGCGCGCACTATTTTATGAAATACGAAATCGAGGATCCGGGGCAGGAAAGCAATACTCTGCGTTTTGCCGCTGCCCACGCGACAGTTTTAGCTGAATTAACGAGGGTTACGTATTTGAGAGTATGTTTATGCACTTGTTTTGCATTCTTAAGTGTATAAATATAATATAAGGTTTACCGAGTTTGATGTTATTGGCTGAGCGTTTGATTAAACTCCGTTCATTGTGCGCGGTTTTATCCTGGATTATCTTGTCGAGAAATATTGATGTTAATGGTTTTTGTTGAAACATTTGCGGTGAAGCGCATTATCCGAGATGATTAATATTTTTTTACTAAACGTGACTTGCCATATTTTAGTATTCATCTCACCCTAGGAAAAGCATTAATTTCTCGATTTCTATAACGTGCTTTAGGAAAAAAAGAGAGACTCCCATTATTAACATTCGAAATCTCGCAAAAATTTTTATTAGTAATACTGGAAATTATTTTTTTTAATGATAAATTTTCTAAATTATTTTGTAACAATAGTTAAAAATAAAAAGTTTTATCTTACATTCCATGAGCATTTTATGAGGACTTATTAAATGAAAAAATTAATTATTTTACTTTACCGTTCCTCATAAAATTGTAAGAAATATTAAACAATAATTGAATATTCTACTACTAAAACAAAAATCTAAAAGCGACATAAATAATGCTCAAAAACTGCAAGTGCAAAACCTCGATTATTTTCTTTGATGTAAATGTTACCACAACTTTTCTGACACTTTCTATTTTCCCTCTGTCATTTTTCTGCACTCCAGTGGAACTGGCGTACGCATCTCAGCGGAAGAAGGAAACCTCTGAAGGGGTGAAAAAACAATCTTTTAAAGCTCTCGCAAAGCAAATCGAATTCAGAGACAAAACAAAAACCTTCTGGGAGTGCAATGTCTGGTCACCTTCAAGGCTAAGCTCTGTTGGCGAAAACTTTCTACGATGCTTCCCTCTCTTTGTTTCAATTTTCAAGCAGGTTGTACCAGCTTTTCGAATTCCTTTTGTTCATTTTTCAGAAGAGTTAGTTTGAATTTCAAAGTGTTAGGTGCATTTTCAGTATTTTATAAGTTTCAGATACTTTTTCTTTCTTATTGGAAGGTTAGTATTAGATGCATAAAGAGGTTTAAAAAATTGTTACCTCGCTATTGAGAAAATCAATACTTTGATTTTCTTTCTTAAATGTGTAGTTCTTTATCGATAAACTCTTTCTAACGTTCTTATAATAAATAAGTATTCGATTATTTATTACAATTAAATATAAAATACCTTTACTTCCAATGTAAATATTAAAAATTTCTTAGTTCCTTTTATTAAGTTGTGATTAACGAAGAGCTGTAAAAAATACAATTGAATGACGAATTTTTCAAAGTCTGATCGGCTTTGACTCAACAAGTTCACTCCTTTACAATTGTGCAGCTTTCGGCAAAGTTTTAAGTAGATAATTAATTATCTGTCAGATAGGATAGTCTCTAAGACGCAACAGAGATTTGTATTCCGAGTCAATACTTAAACCTTTCTTCGCGCGGACCAACCCGCTTCAATACAACATTGCGAACTGTTTTGCGAGCTTCGAAAGTGCCTCACTCAATTTTCGAAACTTCTGGGGCTGCTGTCGCCTGGGCTTTTTTCTCTTCCCCCGTTTTAGCTCGTAGAAAACTCTGCGCGAAAGCTGCTAAATCTCATTACGCAAACATATATCCTGTTCGCGCAACTTGAATAATTTTCACTCCTCGGGAGTGAATGTAAAAATTCCATAAACAAGTCTTCATCTTTCATTCCTTCCATCTAGTTTTGGACTATTTACGGAAATATAGATAAAAGTTTACGATTTGAATTCTTTTATGAGTATTTATTATGAAAATATTAAAATTTTGTTACTCATTTAACCGATGGAATTAACAAATCCACAATGTTACTCTTCTCTACATCCAAGCTCAGCTTTGACATTGATCTCAACTAAAATTTTGGCACTTGGAGGGCGTTGAGTAAGGCAGGCGTTGATGTCGTGATGCATGGAACGTCTCCGGAGAACAATCGCGTTCTGTACTTCGTTGCGTGAGATGCTATAAGACGTATATGGATAACCGAGTGAACAAGAGCTTGGATACCACAAGGGATTGCCATCCTGAAACTTCCTCCTCCTTCGTCCTTCTCTCTCCTTCTCTCATGTACATGTATGCGTTTATGAGAGGATGCGCGATATATATTCATGGGAAATTCTGGCGTTGGGAAGATGCGCGGGCTTTCATGGCGATGGGGACACAAGTTTGCCTAGTTTTAGCGTTTCAGGACTGAGTAGAATTTTAGAACACGACTGGATTGATTGGATCAAAAAAGAAATCTCAGGTTAAATGTGTTAGATAAATTTACAACTGATTATTTTCCGCTTAATTTATTTTTATTACACTTCCAAATTATATTCCTCTGAAATTTATGAAAAACTCACTTATTCTTGACCATAAAAATTATTCTCAATTTTAATCCATTTATTAATGAAGTTTAAAAAAAATTTGTTTATTTAGTTATTTATTATGTCGAATCCTCTGTTGGGTATTAATAACAGGATTGACTACAGTTAGTAGTTAGTAGGCTTTGGAACAAAAAATTTGGAATTTTTTCTAATTTTGTAAAATTCAAATTTTCTTGAAATAGACCAATAAGAACAATAGCAATATTTAATTAGCTCTGCGCAGGATATGTATAATAATAAGTTTGAAAAATTTTATGAGAATCTAATTATCGGTTCCAAAGAAAAAATAAAACTTTAAGCTCGTGAAATTTTATTAAAGATTAAATTATAGCAACGCCAATAAAATAGTACATTTTTAACTTTACATTACATTAATTACATTTCTAAATTTAATTACATTTCTAACTTTATTAAAACCTCTAAATTAAAGCTAATTATTGCACGCCCAAACAAATGATATTGAGCTTTATTCACAACCGTTTAAACTCAAACTTTCTTTCACGAAGCACTCTTTCATAACCAGTACTTGACGCCTATTTAAAAAGCTCTTATTAAAGCAGTGTTTTCCAAAGCAGTTTTTTTCAGTAGCCGCATTTAAAAGCGGAGGTAGCCAGCCGAGTCGATCGATTTTCGAAATTGCAGCCTGCGCGCTCGCGTCTCGCTTTTACGAGAGCAGCTCGTAAAGCTCTCCCTCCCTGCCTGCGATTCTCCGCTAAGCTGCTCACAACGTGTTTTCGCCGCTACGAGTATAGATGTTATCTTTCAAGCCAAGTATCAAAGGACGCTAGCCGCCGAGTTCGAATATACCGAGACATTAATTACGCCGGAACTGCCGCTCAAAGGTGTAATCATGCTTGTTTCGGCTCTCCAAGTATGGTCGCGTTATGGCCCTCTGAAGGTAAAGTTCAATCGGATTATCGATGAATGGGCTTGGTTGGACACGAAATAGACGACGTGATCGTCGGCGTTGATGTAAAATCGAAAGATTAGAGAGCCCGTCTGCTTTTTGAGCTATTTATATCCTTCGATTCATTCTGTTTCGTTAAAAGTATTTTAAAATGTAAATTAGGAAAGTCCATTGAAAGGAATTATTTATTATTATTTCAAATCATCTTCATGATTTATATCCTGTGGTGGGCTCGAAATCTGTATCCTTTGCACACAAAATATAGGTATCGGAGAAAAGTATTTTTTAATTAATAAGAATGAATGTAATTAATAGTTAAATTGTATGGTAAACCACGAGTCGATTAAAATAAATAAAATCTTTGCTTCGTGTTCACTAATTACCATTAAAGTAATAAAAAATAGAACGCAGATAATTTAGTTATCCGGCAAAGACTCGGTCTCTTATGCTTTCTGTTCGTAAATTTGCGAGGAAGTACGCTCTATTCTAAAGTAGGTTCCAAAAATCTTCCTCTCAGAATAGCACGATGGAGGGAGCCGACTCCTCGTTTCTGATTGGATGCTCTGTTGCCGGGCCTAACCGAACCTACGCGAACGCAAATAGTGCATTCGTAGCTGCTTCTTCGAATCTGCGAGAAAAAGAATCATAAAAATAAAATATCTAGATGTTTATGTCATTCAGTAGGGTAAAGCGATTTTAGTCAGCCAAAATCAAATTTTTCAAATTATTTTTCTGCAGTAGTGGTATAAAACAAAAAAGTATTAAATCGTTTGATATTAAATGTACGAATCAAAATTTTTTTAATGACAAGTAAAATATAAATCACGAAACTCATAAAAGGAAGCGTGATTTTTGAAATATCACAAAAATGCGTATAATTATCTTTATTTGAAATAATGATTTTACGCATTCATTTTTTGCACAATTCAGCTTATTATTTATACCTTTCATATCAATCGATAAACCAGTAAAATTTTATTTTTCTTTTACGTATACATAACACTTTTTCATTTCGAAAGTTTTATTGTTAAAGTGACTGCTGTAGCTATGTACACAAGCAACCTACTTTGTTTTGTTTTAACAAAGACTTAACTCAAAATGACTTGCATAATTTATGTAGCCGCTGACACGTAGATCGAGTTTCTGTTTCCCTTAAGTTTATCCTGAATAGAGCTTAGAGTTTAGTTACAACAAATGCTGGGCAGGAAATGAGAGTGTGGAATGTTCGCTGCTCTGGTTATTCGCGTGCTAATTGCTAAATCTAATGTGGTATTTTGTTAGTGAGATACAATATGTTCATGTTCTTAACTTTTTTATAGGATTTTAAATTACGTAATATGTAACTAATAATTTATCAAAAAGATTAACAATTTTATCGAGTTTATTTAAATACAGTAAGTTCTTAAATATATTTTATACCTATGGGATCATTGGTAAGCCTATGAAATTTCTTCGTTTAAATTATTCGACGTTCAGGCTTTTAAATATATCTATTCAAGCCTCTTATATATCCATATACAGGCAATAAAGGGGTCTTATTCGACTCGACGTTCTCTCCAGAGTTGCGATCCGGAAATCAAGTTAAATGATTCCGAGGGAATCTTGATCGGCTGTAATCTCCTTATTAGTCGAGCGGATATCAAAGCCACTCGATCACCGCTAAAATCTTGCTCAGCCCTCCTTCTTCCGCATACATTATTACGTTCTCGTAAATTCTTCGATCTTTCCCTCTGCCTTACTATCTCACTCCGCATTTTTTACTACCAAGTAAGCCCCGTCGGAAAAAAAGTCGAGAAATCCCGATACGCGAAGAGAAAAAAATTTCCTGCCTCCTTTTCTTTAACGTCTTGGGCTCTTCCTTTCCCTGCTTCTTTCCTTGAATGCTTTAGCAAAAAGTATTAGGGCTTGAAAAAAAAAGGAGAGCACGGAAGACCGTGGCAAAAGTGGAAAAAAGCTAGTATGGAAAAGAGGTTTGGTCAGTTCTTTTTTTCCCTCGCGCGCTTCGCTCGAGGCCGAAGCAATAAAGCGAGCTGCGAATGTATAAGAAGATTGAAGGATAGAAGATGGTTTTCAGCGGCATATCACTGTGTGTGTGTGAGTGTGTCCATGCGTGTATCCCGCCTGCGTGTGCTTTTGCCTCGGCAATATTAAAACTACGGTAAAAGGTAATATAAAGCTAGTCCGCGCGTTTACCGAGTAACCGTCCGCCCGCTTAAATTACGACGGCTTTCTATTCGTTGTTGTTTCGTAAAACGTATAGAGAATTTATAAATCAAAATAAATATGTAAATATTATATTACTATTCTTTACCTACGCATATAGTATTGGGTAGCGAGGGAAAAATGGAATTATGGATAATCTGCGAGAAAATATTCCGGAATTTGTTGAAGTAAAATATTGTTTAATTTTATTTAAAAATTGGAATTTTTTTTTCGTGCAATTATTTTATGTAGTTTGTCATAAATATTATTTGAAATATCAAATGAATTTTACATTTTTTAACTTAAAATTTACAACCGTAGACCATAAAAAGAATTAATTCATATGTGAGTAGCATTAATGTTTTAAATACTATATTTTATTAAAACCCTACATTATTTTGATTATGCTGGAAAAAATGTTTAGCTTATCAATTAAAAAAAAAAAGAACTTCTTGCATTAAGTGCAAATATTCAAACAAATAAATTATTTGTCAATGTTAGAATCGATAAAACACCTTTGAAAGGTAATTAATCAATTGAAATGTCTAAAGCATTAAATCTGCATTCGCAATAAAAACGGCGTAAAATTGAAAGGGAATTTTCATTAGCAGTTTAATTATTGCTTGGGTGCTACAGGTCGGGTAGCAGCGGCGGTGATTGCACGTTCATCTCACGGAGAGAAGAGCGGTGGAAACTCTGAGAGCCACAAGTGTTCGGTAAACAATGTTCCGAGTTTAATCATCAAACATATTGAAAATACAAAGCAAATTTTACCAAAATCTTCAATTTTTCTTAATTTCTTCTCTAAATTTCGACGGATTTTACCGAATTTAACCGGCGGATAATATAGTAAATACGTAGTCGGGACTCCTAATCCGGCAGTGTAGAATATTTCCCATTCACCACTGTCGCATAACATGCCGGATTTATTTTCCTGTACCGTGATCTAAACTGTATACATACGTAAGAGCAATTTTCTCAACAAAATGACAACGCTTTCACTGGAAAATTTAACGTCCCAAGAAATAAGTCTGGCATCTCGATAAAAACCCATATGATTACGGAGCCGAAGGGAAGGCAGGCGAGTATATATATTTCCGATATGATACACGGGCAAACATTTATCGAAGATCGAATGCCCCGTAAAAAGAAGAGCCCCGGTCTTCTCTTCCATCTTCCTCCTTTCTCTTTTTCTCTCCTTCGCGGTAAAACTTTTTATCAGAGCACTAAAATTTCATACATGCCGACCAAAGTATAGCACGAAGGAAGGAGAGAGAGAGAGAGAGAGAGAGGTGGGGCCAGCGAAGAAGGGCCTCGCTCCTGCCAAGAATCGAAAAAAAGGGTTCGGCGAAAGCCAGCTACCGAAAGAAGAATAAAAGAAAAATAGAAACTGGAACACGCAAGCCCAAGAGTTAGCCCAACGCGGAGGAATAAAGTCCAGAAGAAAGGTAGGCCCACCTACACAGGCGGCGCCGGGCACATGCACGCGTCCCGTATATTTGGTCGCTGGTGGTCGAGCCACAGCAATTTTTCATCCCTTCAATAATTTTTGCCGTCAAAAGCCAGGCGCGCTCCCTCCCTCAGCCGGCGGACGCGTTATCCGCGATGTTTGACCAGGAATGTGCGCTTTCGCGTTAACTTGGGGCTCCCTCTCTCTCTCCCCCCCTTTTCCTCCGGCACCCGCCACGCCCACCGGTACGCCGATCCTGCGGTCGACCTTATCGCTCGATTCTCTCTCTCTCTCCCTCTCTCTCTCTCTCTCTCTCTCCCGCGCTCGCTCTCGTTCACTCCTTCGCGTCCCCTACCCGCCGCGCCCCTCTCATCCCTTTTTGGTCCTTATCGAGCGTTCCGGTTCGGCGAGCGACGCGCCGCGCCGCGTTGCAGCCGGCACGACACCGTTCCTCTCGCTCCCTGCTGGACCGAGCGGGGAATTCCTTCGCTCTGCGTACGTGGCCGTGCGTGTGCGCGAGCGAGCCAAGATCGGATGCCGATGGAAGATCCGAGCGAGCCCGCGAGCTCTTTACCAAACTTTTGCACTTTTCAGATTTCAGAAAAGGGAGAATCGGTCCAAGTGAATCGGTAGAAGTTTTGGATAAAAAAAAAAGAATATGACTTGAATTCTCAGTAAGTATCCACTAAGCACATTTTGGTCCGTTTTTAGTTTTTTATTGTCAAGTAATGGTCAATTGCAGCGGTCAATGTAAAAAGTAGTACGAACAAGTTATGGTCAGACTTCGAGTAAATATTTTTTTTTTATAGGTTGATTATATTTACATACCATTTTTAAATAATTATTATTTATTCTATTCACAAACGCAACGAAAAACCAGTGTAAAAGTGTGAAATCACTATTTATGATTTTCTTTCAAACTTAAAAAAGATGAATGATTTTTTAATGAAACGAAAGCAAAGTCAGAGTGATCGAGACGTAGGGGGCAATAAAGTTTGAGTCGATGCAAAAGCCGTCCGACGAGCCCAGCCTGCCTCTTTTACGCCTGGGAATATCGTAACGAGCGAAAGAGGAAAGCAGAAGAGAAGTCGAAGTGTACGTGTATTCATCATTCAGCGCCGACAAGGAAACTGCATTAAGCGAGGCTACTGCCGCCGCCGCGCGAACCCGTAAAAACTTTCGGCTAAACGAAGGCCCTCGAAAGAGAAAAGTGTTTCCGTAAATCAACTTTGTCCTCCTCTGCGTATGTTGAAGAAAAAGAGAGAGAGGAAACTTGCTTGAAACTCTGAGCCACTTTATACGCTTTACTTATTTTCATCGTTGTTCATCGAGTCGCTCCGTAGCCGAAGGAAAAAAATTGAGAGAAACTTGTTTTGCCCTGAGCTGTTTATGAGGGGTGTGTTTTTTTTTTAAGAATTTTTTTGAGATGTATAGGCGTTAGTCAAGATGGTTCATAAATTTTATTAGTACCGTTTAGTCGAGAAATTTTTCTTCGTTTATAAATGGTAATTTTTTGTTTTCTAGGTCGTTTATAGTCTTGCAAACAGATGGATAATAATACATTTTATTAACATATATACATTTGTACAGTTGTAAATTTAAAGATTGAAAAGAAAAAATACCGGTAGGAAAAGAATATTTTTCTTTTCAAACGCTTTTAATACCTTAAAAAGCAGCGTAAAAAATTAGCCGGCCCTCTTATCCAGCCCCCGTCTTTTTGTAGGACGTATAATTTCAAAAGTTTTGCCAACAAATCCAGTCGCGACGTCAAACCGGAAAGTATTGACAACCGTTCTGAAGGGAGTCGCGAAGGCTTCAGATCCGAGAAACTAAAAAGAGAAAGTGGAAAAGCTCTCGGACTCTCAGAGCGTGACTGGAAATGAGAATGATCGGGACAGTGGTGAAGAAAAGGAGAGAGGCGGAAGGATAATTTGCAAAGCAAATGAAGTGCAACCCACGAGCTTGACGATGCTCCCTCCATTTAGATTTTTTTTAAGTTTAACGGACGTTAACTTTTTGAGATAACGTGACTTTTAATTTTTAAGTTTATAAGTCACTGTTTCATTCTCAAACAAGTGCTTTTCTGCTTTTTCCTATAATAGACACTTTAGTTAACTCTATAAAAATTTTACGTAAAATTTCTCTATAATTTAAAGGTAGTTTTATGCTAATATACTTTTTTACCAAAAATTATCTAACATAAATTCTAAAACTATTCACCCTTTTATTTATATTTTAGAAAATTACCGCCTTCATTACTTACTCACCATAAACGCGAATATAACGCTGAACAATTTTTTTTATAAATAATAACGTACATAATGAAACAGCTTTTTATTACATCGCACAAGAGAGGAGAGTGAAAAAAGATGAGAAAAAAGACGAGCACGTTTCGCAACCGAGGAAGCGGGTGCTGTGCACACGCCTAGCTTATATGCACAGAGGCGTTTTCTTCTTCTTTCGGTCTAACGTGGCATGCCGTTGACAAGAGACTCTTTAAGAAAGATTGTAAAATATGACGAAGGGTTCATCCAAGAACAAAAAAGTAGACCGAAAAGAACGTGCGAAAGTGAAACAGAAGAAAAAAGATAAGATAAAGGGGCGGAGGATTTGGGAGCTCCTTAAGAACCTTATTAACAGAAAAACTAAAGACGATATTCTACTTGCCGTTCAAATCAGAACATCTTTTTTACTCATTTTGCGGTAGGAGCATTCCTCTTACCCTCAATCATAAAATATTACTAACATTGAATAGTTTTATGCCTAACATTGAACCCCCAAATAGTTTGCACTTAGACTATGCTTGCAGCAGTCCAATTAATTGTTCGCAATTTAATGACAGCTATTTACCGCTGGTTACAATGATTCATTGCACGTAACTCTACCACCTAACTTTGCGAGCATGAACATTACTATCGTCCGAAACTCCATCATCTTCCCTTTCTCCCTGGGCTTCCAATTCGCGATTGTTAAAATCCATTGAACCGAAGCATCATCCACGCCTCTTGTGTATATTCAGCCTCTGCACTAGCAATGTAAGTGCGCATCTCGGGCGAGGTAAAACGCTCCTTTCCCTTCTCCGTCCGTTCGAAATCGAGCGAGCAAACAGCCAGAATTCACGAGCCACACACAATTGAATCGTCGTATACGTACATTGTACGCCTGGCGCGATTCCAGTGATTTCGCTGCGGGGGGAGGCAGGCCCGATGAAACTCTGACATAAATCCGCGCTGGAAACGGAGGAAGAGAGAGAGAGAGAGAGAGAGAGAGAGAGAGAGAAGGAGAAGGCGAGGGAGACAGGCTGCGTGCGCTCATTCGTACGAAGATTTCGCTTTTAATTGAGTTACTCCGTCGAGAAGCAAGTGAATGGCTGCTATATACGCCTGTATCGACGAAGTCAGTTGCAGGTGTGTCGTCTCTTGAGAGAGCCTGCAGGAAAGGAGAAAGAGAATCCGTATCGGAATTGAATGGATACTACTCCTCTTCTCGTTTTCCGCAACGTGCTTAGCCGCCTATAAATTTATCGCCTATCGTGCGCGCTCTCTCTCTCTCTCTCTCTCCGTACTGCTATTTTATTCTATCGCTCTCCCCCGCTTTTTCCTCTAGATCTATCACTGTTTTCGACAAAGCCGCGGTACTGCTGTTCTTCCAAGTCTTGCTTTTCGAGAACATATTTCCGCGCGGTTTTTATATGGCACTACGAAGTTGATCAACTGTGAAGAGATTAATGCAGCAGATTGAACGATAATGATAATTGTTTACTAAAATATTAATTATCAAATAAAATTTACCATTGAAAAAGTAATCATTTTATATAATGCACAATTAGTGAAAAATTATCGCGTCATTAAAATTTTATTTTTAATTTTCTTTTTGGAATTTTACAGCATAAAGTACGTAACGATTTTATTAAATATCTGTACAGTGCTGCATAAAATACATAACCCGGTATAATATATATAAAAATTACATTAATCCAACAAATCCTATACCGTAATTAAGAACTCTTTTTACTTAATGCGTCGGCGAGTTATATGTGCGCTTCAGCGCGATCCAAATGCAGTAATGGATTTAAATAATAATAATAATAAAAGGTAACTTTTTATTTAAATACCCGTCCGGATCTCTTTAATATTTAACTCCGCATTAAAAAAATCTCCATTAACAAAAATCGATGCGTATTCTCAAAACGCCGATAGCACCTCCGTCGCCCTTCGCTGTAGAGCAGCAATCGGTTCGCAAAAATTGTCGTAGCAATAACGCGGGGTAAGGGTGTAAGGGGAAACAAGCCAAGGGACGGCGAGCTCGTTCCAGCGGACAATCATTAAGCGTGACGAGAGGACGTATATACGCGTATGCGCACTTCGGGATATATTGGACGAGACGACGCATCTCGTACGGTCCACCTGATTGGATCACGGTCCTATTTATCCTCCGGGAGCGCACGCACATGCCTTAGGGTGACGGAACGGATTTATGGCCCGGCGCCAGCGGCCTCCCAGTTTGATTATCGTCTACCCCCTGCGTCATCACACCTTTCGATTGCCCGTTGGACACTTACCAGGGGCCTGTTGTGTCCTTCGATGACCAACCTATATTCTGTACCGGTAACGCTCGATCGCGAGATAGATTGTTTCGCGCGCGCACTGGTTTTCCTTTTTGCTGCCCTCAGTCTCTGTCCAAGTTTTGTTGTTGCAGATATTTGCACGCGCCTATACGTATTAAATTAACGAGATTTTAATAATTTGGATATTAAAAATTCATGAGTTTTGTCGTTAAATACTGAATATTTATTCAGCAATGAATAAATATTACATGATAAATGTAATGAATATTTATATTTGGCATGGAATTATAAAAAATTAGGAAATTTAAAATTAATTTATTTATTTACCTTGTAGAAAATTAGGAGAATTTGTAATTTCCAGTCACTTTGAAAAGTGAATATAAAAAAAATGTTTGAAATTAAAAATTAAAAATTTTTAAATACTTCCAATTCTGATTTCTTGTCCAATTCTGAAGAAATCATTTCATCTCTAACGCAACGGAAGTTTCCGTTGCTTGCTAAACTCGAGCAATTCCCAACTTTTTTGTTATTCAAAGAAACCGACAAACGTCTCAGCGGAGGCAATATCTCCAGTGAGGGAATCCTGCCAACAATTAAGTGGCAAGTATTTCTTATTTCTTTATGAACAGCAGTCGATCATAGGTTTCCCATTTTCGCTTTCTCGTTCTAGTTGTTTTCTTGAAACTGGCTTTTCAACCGCGAAAACGAGGCGCTGGTCTCGCGAGATACTCGCCGCGTCGCAGACCTTCCCCTTCGCTCTTGTTCCTTTTTAAAACAATCGGGGCTCGTAAACAACGTCATTCCCAGCTCTTTGTTCGAGCGACCATTTTGCAGGGTAAAGCGAGAGACTCTCGTCGACAACGGAGTGTCGAGCGTTATATCGTTATTATACGCGTCCCTCCAGACCATTTATAACCGCGACGAGAGACTACCACTACTAGTACGTTGAGCTTTGCGTTCTGATTGTGGACTTGTCACTGCCTGAAGTTTGCTCTTTTTTTGTGAAGGAAGAAAATTTTTATTGTAGTGGAGCATAATTAAACCTCAAAGTTAAATTTATTATAAAGCAGAAATATTTACTAATGCTTTTTTAGCTTTCATTTTTGCTTTCCAGTGAATCGTGAATTAGTCAATCGAAGGAGTAATGTAAAGGAGTAAACGTCTTAAGGTTGTAAAATTTCGGATGTTTTTATTTCACATTTTTTATGAAGAATAAAACTTCTATTTTAAGAGATAAGAATATATTTTATTTTTGAATAAACGACTCGAAAACAATTCGACGAATCAATTTGAAATTTATAGTATGTCTAACTTATATTATGAAGAATATATATATATATACAAAATTTCATTAATATTGTGTAATTATTTATGGATATAATCGATTTTAAAATTATAGCCTTCTTCTTACAGATACTAGATTAATTCAGGCGCGCATCGCGCGTCGACAATTTGTATTCGTTATTTATCTTTTTTTTGATAAAAGATGATAATGCGATGAACTCAATCGATTTCGATATTTTCAGTTCGAGTTCGACAATATCATTTTTTCGATATCCTAGGCTCGAGATTGTAGGCATTTTTGTGGTGGGAGCGTTGGAGGAAGGCCTTGGGGAGCAGGAAGCCTGGGCGCCTTTGGGTACCCGCCCGACTGGTCGCTAGGTGGCGTAGCGCCGAGTTTGTCACGCTCGCTAGGAGATCAGTCGAGGCAATATCGTTGGATATATGTATCTGGGCTCAGAGAGTACTCGTGGTGTCTGGGGCAAGAGTTGTCCCATGCGCGGTAAGGTGCGCAAACGTCGAAAACGCGCTCTGACGATATTTTAGGAATTGTAATATTGTAATTTACGTAAAACAATTAGTAGGAAGATTTTATAAAATAAATATTATGAATATTATTTTTTAAAATAAAGATTCTAAACGTTAATAAAAGCTAAAGCTTATTAGCGAATATAGAATTAAAAAACAAAAAAAAAAAAAAAAAAAAAAAAATCACCTTTTGCTCATTTTAGTCCGCGTCTCGGGAATGCTTCTGATGGTTTCAATTGTATATAATAAAGTAATAGAGAATAAAATTCGTGCTTCTGCTGGAGCACTTATGATTAATCTATAACCATCTAATAAAAATTCAAATGATTGTTTTGGCTTCGATAAACCTTAAATATCTTAAATGTGTTTTACATTTAGAAAGGGAGGAGCAAAACTTCTTCTAATAAGTTCTCCTACAACGATGACGTTATTTCCTTTATGAATTTCTGAAAGCTGCGATACATCTTCTGGAATTGTGTTACATGTATTTCTAATTTTATATCCGTTAGTGATACTGCCTACCACTATGTTCTGATATTTGGACTGTAAAATTCTGAAACAATTTTTAACATATCCTTCAACGCTCTTTCGGCTGATAATCTCGAAACGTTTCTAGATTCTCGAAATCATTCAAGATTCTCGCTCTAGATCGATAATATCGCGTGGGATTTTTTAAAAAGGGAAAAACAACAGTTGAATAACGAACGCGAAACATCGGCGCGCGGAGCGCCAACTTCGAAGGCATTTATTTTTATTTATTTTTAAACATTTATAAACATTTATAATTAATTTATATATTATAAATAATAATTTATGTATATAATTTTAAATTTTATAGGTTATTCATCTTTTTGTAGTGTTTTTGATTCAACGATTCCAATTATACCACTTTAAATATAAAACATAAAATTTAATAGTAAATCAAATTTAATAGTAAATAAAGAATATTCATAAAAAGTTTAAATAAAATTTATACAGAAATGTATTTAATTAGTAAAAAGTTTTTTTTTATATTTTTAAAGAACTATAAATTTTTTTAAAGTTATTTAATTATTTTCATAAATAAATTGCAAAAACTACTTACATTGCACAATCACCTGGTTTTATATTATCAATCATATCCTTGGTAGATAAATATAGGTCGGGCTCTAAAATATTTATTATAACACTTCCCATATAACATTGAATGTTGGAGCAATATTGCTCCAATGTTGCTTTGCCATATTAGCCATGATGAGAAATATTCCTACAATAATGAATCGTATATGCAACCATGAGGCAATATTCCTGCAAATCGTCATTTTTTTTTTTCCATTGCTTTTTTAAAATATGGGTAACTTGCAGCAATATTTCATCAGCGTTTCAGAAATATTGCTATTCTATTACATACATTTTTTCTTCTGATTTTTCTCTCACTTATTCTCTAACCGTAGGCAGATTAACTAAATAAATAACAATTATACTTCATAATTAAAGTGCTAAAAATTTAAAAAAAAATTTTTCAAACCCGTATTCGAACCTCGGCTCTTTAGGCAAGCTCTTTACCGCTCGATTAGAAATGAATCAGGAAGGTTACTGGGCTCGTATCAGGGCCTCATAAGGCACTTCGGGGGCCTTAGGAGGACCTTACATGCGCCTCATTACTTACCTGATTAGACAGCTGTGCCATTACATGAAAAATAAAATTAATTCCGCTTTGTGGCGCATCTCAACCTTTTAACCTCTAAAGTCAAAATTAGCAACCGATAACTATTAGAAGAGCTCATATTTTTTGTAGTTTTATATAAAAATTTTATATAAACTGTATAGAACCAAATATTTACAAAATTTATATAATATAAAATCATTATAAAATCATTATAAAAATTAGATAAATTATTTTTACCTGGGATTTTACAGTGTGGCTTGTACGGCTTATTCATAATGCCATCAACTCATCTTGTATATTTTAGAGCATATTTTTGATTTTTAAATAATTATTCATTCGAAGCTTTAATATGCATAATGTTCTTTTATCCTCTCTTAAAAAAGTGACGGATGATGTGAAACCTTTAAAGACTAATTTTTATTGGTCGATAAGAAATAGGCGCGAGAATTTCCTACATCCGCTAGATTTGAATTTTCAGAAATACTTGAAACTAAATAATTGAAATTAAATAGAAATACTTAAAATAAAAGGACTAATATTTTATTTTTAAAATTATTATATGTTTAAATTAAGAAAAGTAAAAGCATACTGAAAAATCGTTTCCCAAAAAAACAAAATAGTACGCGCGAAGCGCGTTGGATTTTACTAGTTTTTAAAAAATAAATATGTATATACGATCCAATGGATTGCAGTTTAATTCAAAATTCTATTTAATTTATTTCATTACAATCTTGCATTGACATAAATTAGTTTGAAAATTTTATAAAAATAATCTAATTGTTCTACAAACATAAATTGAAATAGGTCAGTTTAATATAATTTCATGTGCACGAAGCTGAATTACTAGATTTTAAGAAGCAAGTCGGCAGTTCGATGAAATGGAAGCAAAAAATCATTGAACTGTGCAGCGCGCCGGAGAGAGCGAGTCTTCATTGATTTTACAATCTCTTGCCGCGCCCCTCTGCAATTTTTTTTTCTCCCGTTGCGCTTCCACGTATAGGTTGCGAGCAGCTGATCCGCGTTTAATGAGGCGAGAACAGACGTGCACTATCCACAAAAAAACGAAGGAGGAGTGGGTCATCATCGTCGTCGTTTCCTCGCCCTTGTTTTTCGAGCCTGCGGCCAACTCCACGGGAGAAAATGGGAATCGGAAAGCTATTGTGTACTCGTATAGATCCACGTATATTGTGTCTCTATATTAGTGGCACGTTTTTTGGTAGCTGAAAGATACTAGTGGAATTTCGAGAGAAACCTACTGGATAAGCCGCATATAATAATGGATTTAGCATTGGACTTGGTAAATTAAAGTTGCGTTGTCGAGAAAAGTCGCCTTCGCGACGCGGGAGGCCGGTTACCTCCTTTCTTTAGTAAATCACCTTGCGCCCCATCCCAGCTATTGCGCAGTGGCGCAGGCTAAAACGGGGAATTAACTGCGAAAGTCACTCGTTAGGTGACACATATGTATATTGTTCTTAATTTCTTACGCTGCATCCGGTTTGGATACCCTAACGTTTTGAGTTGAAAAAGGTTTGCATCAGAGCTACGAGTTTTAAAATAAAAATAAAATGACATGAAAAACATTTAGAGCAAAATATTTAGTATATATTGTTAATTTCATTAAAATATATTAAGAAAACTAAAAAGCAGATTTATGTCGAAAATCTTATTTCCTTGAGGGACTTTATACTTCATACTTTTTTACGTGCTGAAGTAAACTTCAACACTGTTGAAGTTGTGTTACATTTTAATAAACTTCTTATGAAATGAAGGACAGTTATAAAAATCTCTGTAAATCCTTGTAGCTAAAATAACCTTTTAAAATTTAAGTAACTAAATTCATTTCGATAAAAGATTAATCGAGGTTATTTCGTTTAAAATCTTATGACACGATCATGCGCGGGTCACGGCAAATCGCGTTCGGTGTATTACGGTTTTATTCGTTCAAACTAATCATATTTATTTGTTTACATATTTTATGAGTTGATGCTGCTAGGAAGGCAAGCGACAGATGGGGATAGAGCATAAAATGAGAGTGGTTTGCTGAGGGATCAAGTATCCAATTTTTGAGAGTGCATGCTCAAATAATCATAGCGGCATAACCGTATGGTTTACACAATTACGCAGCTTTTTATTTTCTTTTATTCGTTACAAACGTACATCTCTTTATTTTACTTTTATATATATATTCATGCATTCAAGGCTTACTTATTGCGTGTAATTACAGAAAAATTTAGTAAGGTAAAATCTAACAACCTTGTATATTTTAAATTTTGCCTGTCTCAAAATATACAGTATACACGTTCAACATGTATATTAAATTCTAGGTTTTCCCAATCAAACAATGCATAAATCAACTAAACTCCTAATTGTGAGATTAAGTAAAGAAAAGTGGCGCTTTCAAATATTTCAAAATAACCGTCGAACTATCGACATTGCATTCTCGTGAGATACGCGTACGTTATATGCGTTGGAAGCTAGCTTGATAGATATTTGATAACCTCAGGGGAGAAAATAAAAGGTGTGCGAGCTTTAAAAGTTGCTGCTATACCGCCGATCGGACTGGAGAAGGTCGACGCAGCTCGGCGTATCTAATATTCATGTGGCGATATTGCATCTGAGTGGTGCCATTAGGGGGCGGGGCGCCAATTCGCATTAAGCATTCGCGAGACACCCACTCGACGGTACGTGCCTGCGTACCTTTGCCCTGCCAGCACTTGCCTTTGCCTTTATGTACCTATGCAAAGCCCTCAGTCTTAGAGGTTCGCGCGAGCGCCTTGCATACGTGCATCCTCTCGACGCGTTCCGAGACGCATGCCGACCTGAACAACGCTGTTGAAAACCATGTCAATTTAGCGTTATTGTCATTGTCATCGCTCTCGCAGGACGTAGAATTACAAGGAGAACAATTGCAAACTCCTTCAATTGTGCAGTTTGGAAAAAGTTTTCCAACTAATATAATTCTGAGGAATCCGAAGAAACAGCGACGAACTGAACCGAACGATATGGTCTCTCTCATTCTGTGCTATGTTCCCGTCGAGGTTCCGGTGAGAATTCACGAGCTATCGCTTAAGCAGTGCAATACCGTTCATTTGCCGCTCCGTAGAATACGCGATTCCGCGTTTATCTCAATTCTCGCGTCCAAGTGCTGTTTTAGCGATTATAACGCAAGCTGGGCTGCAATTCATTACGGAGCGAGAGGCATCCAAGCCGTCCTGGCCGTCGTTACCGTATAGCTGCAGCGATTTTCGATGAACGCCACCGCCGCCGCCGCCGCCGCGCTGCTCGCAATCAATACGATGCCTATATGTGCAGCGTCGGAATGCAACGTTCGTTACGCAGGCGAGCGGCGCGCTATTATATTTCTTGGACGCCGCGAGAGCAATCTCCTTTCGCGCGCGGATACATTTTTCATCTCCGAGCGAATTGAATTGCTGCACGTTTGTTGCCGTGGAATTTTTAAATTTGCCGACCCCCGGGAAGTGGAGTGGATCGAACGAAAATATTTGCTTTGAAATATTAAAAATGCTTTTCACGGCCTTATCAATAACCGTGTAACAAAGGCAACTGGGAAAAAAAACGTGCGATATAAATCCCCAGCAGGTGACGTTCTCAACGCGAATAGTTATAAAAAAAAACTAAATTTACAGTTTTTTAAGGAAAAAACGGAAGGTTCGTATAGTTATTCTTTTATGAGACACTGCTACTCGGAGAGCAGAAAAAATAGCGATGATCCCCGTGATTGCCGGGACATCTCGCGCAAGTACTGCTATCAAGCAGATTCATCTGCAGAATCTTCCTGCAGCGATAAAAAGCAATTTTATTGAAACATTTCGCCCTTTCTCTTTTCTCAACCGCAGTCACAATAAAACCAGTTATAAAAAATGCCCGCCACGAGGAAAAACACGAAGCAGCGGAGGCAAAAGAGGAAAAGGGAGCGCGCTCCCTCTCCCCTCTCGCCTCTTCTCCCGAGGGTCAGGAGGAGAGCGAGCTTGACTATTCATCGAGCGTTTTCGTGCCTGGCGCGTTCCCGCGGCGGCCGACGTCATCATCGTTTCGAGGCGTGGAATGCCTACGCGACGACAGAGTGAAAAGGCCATAGTCGCTATTATCGCCAGAAGAACCCGGCATTAATTTCACCCTCTCCGGGGCCGTTCGCACCGTCTAGCTTTCGTTGTCGACGCTTTCGGCTTTTATATGGACGAGTCTCCATCGTCGAGCTGCATTTTTCGTTCCTGCATAAAGTTCGCCGTCTCTCGACAACTTGCTCGCTTTGTAATCGTGCAATTCTTGGGTAGCGAGCAGTATGGAAATCGAGAATTCTAGAGGGGTGTCTTCTTCCTGGATCAGATACCCTCTTTAAGCTGGCTTATGATCCATGTAAATTATTGCCGCAAGCTTTTTTTATATTAGGCAAGGGACACTTTTAGCTCGGGGCTTCGGTGGTAAAATAGGAACTCGCAATGTTTGTGCTCCCGTAGATTAGAAAGAGATACTCGAGCAAGTGACTTCCTAGAAATTGCAATATCAAGCATGTTTATAAAGAAAACTCGTTTTATTTATTGTAAGTTTTACTATATACTTATTATTATAGCAAAAGCATAAAACATAAATTTATTAAACATAAAAGCTTTGAAAAACTATCTTTATTTGGGAAAAATCAGAGGCCAAGCGTAGTACTTTTAAAAAGTGATCGAGTAAAAGTAAATATCATAGCAACTTGGTTTTTCACAAGCAATCAGAGCTGTGGTTCTTTTTATCGTACGGCAAATTTCATTTGGCGGCCTCGAAGAGCTTTTTGGAACAAATAATTGCGTTTCACCTGATTGCGAACCCCTTTTAACTTGTCGAGATCCATTGCGAGCTCGGCGTTCTTGCGAGATCCTAAACGGCGTTGACACGCCAAAAGGGAATCTAGAGCGCTCGCCATCAGCTTTCTTCGTCCCTTTTTTTGTATTTTACTTTCTCAACAGCTGCTTCGTTCTTAACAATCTTTTTCTGACAATTTTTTATTAATAAAATGAACGCTGAATTGAAATAATGTCCCGATTTATTCAATTGGCAATAATTTGTTAATGAACATTATGCAGTGAAGGTTAGTTAAATTCAGTCCATGATATTTAGCTGAAGTTATATTCGAACGCAATTTGGGAAACGTAATGATTGATAACGAAATTACAATAGTAACATCAATAATCAAATGCAAACAATCGGTTTAAACGCAAAGAGTCGGCTTAAACGCAAAGGGAACAAATTAACTACAACGCTGTACTTATGGTAGAATAATTCAAAATATTATAATATTTAAATTATACATGTGAGTGAAATTTTGAAACGTTGTGGTATACAAATTACACAATTGAAGTTGCACTCTGTTATTGAATTTTTTTCAATATTATCAAAACTTAAATAAAATACCCACCCTAAACTTATTCTATGATGTATTTTAAATATATATTGATTTTATATTTCAAAAGTAAGTATATTAAAATTACAAGCTTCAAAGCTGTCAACACAATAATTCTAAGGGATTCGTTGACAAAGATAATTGTTCATTGGTAGCATGCAGCTCTAACATAATATTTCAATACAAATATTTTGGAGATAATTTATTTAATAAAATGGTAAATCAAAGGATTCTTTAAAGTTCACAAATCCCTAATTTTATTGAATAATAAATTTTATTAAATAAATCCCCAATTATTAAATAAAAAATAGTACAAAAGCCTACGGAATAATTGCAGGTACTATTAATTATTAGGTCCCAACACCATAATATTTTAACCGATCGTTTTATTCAGCGGTAAAAAACATCCCTTTCTTTATCTAGCTTCTTGTTCCGGTTTGCGTTTAATCAAATTATGAGTGCGCATATTTTTTCTCTTTGAAAAAAAAAGCTTCCATTAGCGTATATAACCACTCTTCATCCTCATTCTCTAGGATGTGGCGGCTGGGGCGCTTTTCCAAGGCGCTACGCGCGCTCGGCTGCGGTGCAAAAGTTCCGAAGCTCCGCCGCGCCACGGTCCCATCGGACGCGTCCTTTTTTCTACTTTGCGCGATGCGAAATGCTTGTCGAGCTCTTTATTCCCCATTCCGGCTTCTTTTTTCTCTTGCATTTTCTCCCGCCGGGGGTTGATACCTTCACTCAAGCGCGATCAGCCTGGGCTCTTGAGTTCCCGGCGAAATTGCAAAAGAAGCGAACGAATCTGGAGGCGTTCGTTAAGTCGAAGCCTGGGGGTCCCCTTGTTTTTCAGGAAAATCTAGGTGCACCTACTGATTTACAGCCGCGTATACATCACTTCATAATTTAGCCAGCCAAAAATAATGTAACGAGACCGGCTGGAGCGAAAATACTGGTTGTAGACGATCGACAGCAATTACTTGTTCGATGGCGATATTAACGAAATTTACGAGGGCGTTGCAGCCATCGTAAACCAGTGAAATATGACTGCTATAAAAGTATAGACATTTTTTACTCTATTTACAGTAAATTTTATTTATTAAATTTTCATCTCATTTTTTTTATATCCGATGCTACGGCATTCGATTTCGATTCAAAACATATTTATCAACAAAATATTCGTACTGAGTTTCAGCAGACACCGCAGCAGGAAAAATGAACGTAAAGACGGGCAACATTAGCCGAAGTAAAATTTTTACGGCGCGCCTTACTACACTCTTTTTTCACGTTACGAATAATAGTTCCTTACACTTTGTAATCTTGTAATTTCAAAACCTAAAACCATAAAAAGATTTTATTATCATTAATAAACTTTGAAGAAATTACTATTTTCAGCAAAATAACGATGTTATGCTATGCACACGTTACTCACTGCGAATAAAATTTATATAACTTCGCAAATCTCTAAATATGCAGAAAATATCCCGAAATGTCCTATTGACTTTTGATTCGTTATTTTTGTTTTAAGTGTAACTGTACGAATAGCACAGATATTCAATAATTGAAACACGGCAGTTCTTTCTTCGTACATCTTATTTTTGTTCGTTTAACTAGGTAAAATAGAGGTAAAGAAATATACTGTGCAAGATTTTGAAAATTTCAAATATATTTTTATAAGGGATAAATAAAGAATTTAAAGATTATATAACTAACTTATATGGAAATCCTATTTTATCGTATATTATGTACTTCCGCATGCCTATATAAAGCTTTTAAGTTTTATTGACCATTTTTATTTTAACTAAAACAAAAACGTGTTTTTTTGTTCCGCATAAAATTTTACGGGATAGATTCGCTTCTTTTATTTCCAAAGAAAAAATAGTGTAATTTTATGTACTCTCATTAACAATAATAAAAAAAACCATTGCCAATTCATTGGCACTTAAATTCCTGAAACTTAATAAATTGTTTTATTATATTATTTTTTGAAGCTAAAATTTGAACAAATCTAGTCCCTTATTAAAAAATCCCACACGAAGGACCCACATAACATTGAATGTTGAAGCAATATTGCTCCAATGTTGCTTTGTCATATTGGTCATGATGAGAAATATTCCTACAATACTATGAAACGTGTATGCAACCATGAGGCAATATTCCTGCAAACCATTTCCGTTGTTCCATTGCTTTCTTAAAATACGAGCAACATTGCAGCAATATTTCTGCAAGGTTCATCAGCGTTTCAGAAGTATTGCTTTTCTATTACATACATTTTTTCT
>UCOM01002539.1:0-25176 GCA_900474385.1 Ormyrus pomaceus | reverse complement strand
CCCCCCACCCTCCCGACCTATCCGTCCGTGTATAGTTGCTTGCCAACTTCCTCGAGCGATCGCGAGTTATTTTTTTTTTCTTTTCTTTTTTTTCTTTTTTTTTTTTTTGCTCGTCTTGTCCTCTCCTTATACTCTACCTGTACCCCTCTTTCAATAGACGGATCTCCGATATCTGCTCCGGAAAGTACTCACTTTTAATATTTGCGATTGGAAGTGTAATTTTTTCTTTTTATACGATTTTGCAATTAAACATTTTTGTTTAACTTTTTCGGAAGATAAATAAGACTCCGCCTCGATGCAACTTGTATTCAGCCGGCAAAGGGAAAAAGGAAGCGGGGAACGCGGGGGAGTAAGGCAGCGGACAAAGTCGACAAAATTTTTTTCACAGCTCTCCCTCTCCTTTCTACAAGGCAATTTGGCATACCTATGTAAACTCGGCAGTTCTCGAGGGCCTTCGAAACTTACCCCTACACGGAGATTTTCCCGCGGACTCAAATATAAAATGTAATATGAGCGTGTTAAAAAACTTATATCGCGAGTTAATCTCTCACTCTGCGCTGAAAAACTACTGCGCCGTAACTTCAGAACATTGGCCGCCGGAGACTTTCTGTTTGACAGAGGAGGGGGGGAAAAAAAAACAGCCAGCCGTAAGCCGCTTCCCAACGATACGCGAAGCGATAAATTTCGCAAAAAATAATTAGCTTTGTTAAGCGAAATTGACTGTCGCCCGGGCAGATTGAATCCGGACGCCAATCGGAGTGTTTTCGGGAAAATTGCAAATACGCCGGGTTCTCCCCCGTCATCGGAGGCTTCCGCTCCAAAAAATTTAAAGAGCGTTGGGAAACAATCCCGAAAAAAGGGTTCCCCTCTCGATATTGCGAAAAAAATCTCGCATTCCTCGACTCGTTTTATTATTTGTCAACTCGTCCCGCGGCGGGCTGTTCCCCGCTTTTTCAGTTTTTTTTTTCTTTTTTTTTTTACTCTCCCACTCGACTACCATCTTACGACACTCGAACGTTACCTCGAAGAATAAAAAAAGCATAAAGAAACCGCGAAACACGCGCCACCATCCCGCGCAACTCTCCGCGGGAGCAGGATAATAAAATTCAAATGGCGAAATAAATAAGGGAGCGAGCCTCGGCTCCTTATACACCCGGACGGCGTTTTCGCCTTCAGCCCGCGTACACAGAAACACATAAACGCACCGACGGAGATACATAGTGAGAGAGAGAGAGGGAGAGAGAGAAGGAGAGAGAAAAAAAGAGTCGGTGGTCGGTTGGGGTGATTTCCGCCCTCGCCTTGACTTGCATTGCCATGCTCTGCTGCAGCGGCAACCCTTACTTTGGCAAAAGTCCCGTTTCGCCGCGAGAAAGAGAGAGAGAGAGAGAGAGAGAGAGAGAGGGAGAGAGAGAAAGAGAGAGGGAGCGTAGTAATAAGTACAGGCCCGGGAGAAAGTTTTGCGCCTCGATTTTGCGTAATCCGCGCGTCGCGCTCGGGATATTGCGCGCCAAGGTTTAGGGGTTTAGCTGCCGCCCAAGAGAGAGAGAGAGAGAGAGAAAGAGGACGAAAGCAGAGAGAGAGATGATGCGGCTAATACCCCTTTTGTGGAATAGCGGCCCGGGAAAGCGCGTGTGTGTATTCCGGAGGATTTAAAAATTCATAACTCGCGAGCCCGAAATTGGGATGCAGATTATTCATTATGGTGTTAATGCGGAAAGTAGCGTAAAAGCTCGTCATGAAAAATTTAGCGAAAATTTCGACAGCTTTGGCCGCTCAGGTATAAAATGAGGCGGCTCGTTCATTTGAATTAGTAAAGTGTAATAGGCAAGAGCCGAAAAAGGATATTTAAATTATAGTGCCGGATGCGTGTTTTTACTTCAAATCTACAGTGCTTCTTTGAGGAAAATCGCTTTTTCACTTCATCACTTTTATTTAGTTCCAGGAAAATTGGCTTCAACTTTGAAAAAAATTTTATTTTTTTCTATAACCCCATTTGTCATTACAAAGGGCAACGTTTTAACCAGTTGAAAACAAAACTTACTTATTTAACCTCTCCTTCCAAGAAAAGCATCTTCCATAAAAATCAATAAGTGCAGGGCTACTCGAACAGTTAATCATCATTGAATCCGAAAAAAGGAATCGCCCCCTCCTTCGGAACCGAGTATTTTCAGCTCCGAAACGCTGAAAGGGTCTGGATCGATGAATAATTAATCCCCGCGCATAATAAAAACTCGAGATACCGATCTGCGGTTGGCCTTTTTTAATGATCATCATCGCGTCTCTCTTTCTCCATTCACGAGTCAAGTACCTCCGTATAGGCGCAGCAGCAGCAGCAGCAGCAGCAGCAACGGCGCGCACACGTAGGAGAATTTTTTTTCCTTCCTTCAGTCGGCCCAGGGCTCATGTACATGACTCGGGCTTGCAGCTAATAAAGCCAGTCGCTCCTCAGTCTACGGCAGCAGCAGCAGCAGCAGAGGCAGCAGCAGCGGTCGCTTAATGAAAAGGAAGAGAAAGCAGCGCTCGCTGCCCCGTTACGTAACATCATCGTCTGCTCGGCTGTGTGGGTGTGCGCTCCGCTCCCAAGGTTCCGAATGGTTCGAATACGCGAGCTTCCGAGTCTCTCTCTTTCTCTTAGAGCTTATCAATGCGCTTGCATGTGCTTCGTTCGGGCTTTCGCACGCAGCGCGGCGCCCCTCCATGCGCTCCGGGCTTCTATCTCCCTCGCGAGCCACGTGAGCTTTGCTCTCTCTCTCTCTCTCTCCTATATCTCCCAAAGCCTATAACCTCTCTCTCTCTCACTCTCTCTCGATGCCCTTATCTCGGCTCTGCTTTCCACCTCCTTTCTCTCCCTCTTTCTACATGTGAATATCACCTACCGTGGCTCATCCTACTTTCATTTCTCCCGCGGCTCGCGGTTCAATTTAAACTTTGCACACTCCGCGCCGGCCGCATTGGAAAAAATTAAGATTTCTTCAAGTTACCCCTTTAGCGATAAAATCTGACGTTACCTCCTATTTTTCATACTTGCTTTCGTTACCGATTCTTTTCGCAACGATAAAGCGAGGAATTCTAAGAATAACATAGAAACATTTTTAAGACTCGAAATTGCAATCAAGATGAAGCCCCGCGGCGGCTCGGAACTTTAACCGAATCCAATCCGGCGAGATGCGAGCGCAGACCGGCCCGCGGATAAAGCCCCTATAGCTCGCACTTTAAACCGGAGTAAAAAGTCATTAAGCATACGTGGCGCGCGCGGTTAGCCGAAGCTCCAACCCACTGTCGAGGCCTTAACGATCGCCTTCCTCCTTCCGCTTTTGCCTATACGAATTGCGTTCTCTCGCGCGACCCAACCTACCCCAAAGTTGCAGGAGCCCACGTGGCGCGCGCGCGCGCCAGAGATAGCGAGAGAGGAGGGGAGGTGGAAGTTTCAACTCCAATTTGCCATTTCGTGACTGCAGCGAATCTTGCATTTTTCTTTCCCCAACAAACGTCTATCATTCTATCACGAATCGCGAAAAGTTTTCGTTAGCCCTCCCCCGCGCGCTCGACCTACCTGCGCTCTCTCTCTCTCTCTCTCGCTCCTTTTCGAGCCGATGCGCATCGCGCCGCGCGCTCCTTCCTTCGTCAATTCGCCCGCCGCCGCCGCCGCCGCCGTCCCCTTTCGAGGAACGAGCGAGTTCACCCGAAGAGCCCGAAGGTTCACGTGTGTGTGCACACGTTAGACCGCATTCGACTTATTAATCAATGAGGGCCGACGAGTGAGCCGAGCGATTGCGGTAGGTTCGGAGTCTTTGAGGCGAGCCCCGCTGCCGAGCCTTTGATGCGTTCCTTTTTTTTTCTCTCTCTTTTTGCATTTTTCGTTTTAATCGCTAATGAGTGGAGCTGCCTCCTTTTAATTTATATTTATTGTACAAAACGAAGGTACACGATCGTGTTTATCGCCGATACACAAGTTTAATGAAAAATCACGCAAAACGCTCTCGAAACGCAAACGAGCTCAGCAGTTTTTTTTTTTTTTTTTTAATACACATCAAATATGTCATTAATAAAATGCAGGCATCATCGTTGCCCTCTCCCTCTCGCTTCAATCAATCGAGCTTTAATCACGGCTGGCGTTCGAAATCTCGAGAAATTTTGTGGTAAAAAAAAAAAAGTCCACTCAGCCGCGCTTCCATATAAAAAGAAAAACAAGAGCCGAAATGACCTCTGGCCGCTCGGCAAAAGAATATAAAAAAAATCAACCTCCATTTATAGCCGAGCCTCTCTCCGCCTCCCTCCCCCCGCCCCTCCAAAAATCTCCATCATTGGCCGACTCTCCATCTCCGTTTCTCTCTTTTTCAATCGGCCGGAGCAAGGATCATCCATGATCCATCGATGATTCGAAATCGAGCGAGAGTCAATCGGCGAAATCATCGAGTGGCCGGATAAAGAGAGACGCCGATAGCCGGGCGGCGGCAGATCGGATTGGTGAAAATGAAAGAGAGCTCCGAGCCGCCGAAGGGAGAGACAAGCCGGGCTGCATTTACGGAAGGAGGTCTGCCAGTAGCGCATTATGAACGCACAAAAAAGGGCATCAGCAGAGAGAGAGAGAGAGAGAGAGAGAGAGAGAGAGAGAGAGGGAGGAAAGGAGAGAGAGCAGTACTTGGGATGCGAGGGAGAGGCCGGGAAAAAGAGAGCGCGGCTGTGAAAAGCAGCAGAGTCGCGGACGTGCACGCACACACACGGAGGGCCTATTTGGTCGTTAGCCAGTTGGCTAATTTCCAGTAGAAATCATGAAAGCGAGACCTCGAGGGTTGAGAGAGCTTCGGTCATTCGATGATCCTCCTCCACCTCTCTTTTCTGCGGCCGCCTGCGTCCGTCTGTTTGCGTTCAGTCATTGCCTTTCAATGATTTATCCTCCTTTTTTGCACCGCTGCTGCTGCTGCTGCTGCCCGCTGCCCGCTGCCCACTGCCGCCGATGCACAGAGCCGCGAGTCCATTCAATGACCCCAACGCTGACCCTTCCCAAAGCTTTTCGATGACTCGTTTTCCTCTCTTTCTCTCTCTTTCTCTCTCTCTCTATATGCATTTTTCGACCCCTTTGCCCAGGGATTTCGATATTCAAGTCCCATCAGAGGCCGAAGGCATTATCTGCCTCGAATTACCCTCTCATTAGGATTGCTTACATTGGGTTAAGCGCGGGCCGAGGTCTTGCGGGGAGCGCATTTCGAGTAATTAGACCCGCCAAAGCCATTCAGCCGCCAGTCGTCGATAACGAGACTCTAAAACTCGAAAAAACAGCAACATCTTTAGCGCGCTCGTTTAAACTAACAAAACACGCAACGCCGAACGACTCGATTACCTCGCGTTCACGATCATCTCCAATTCCTGGCCGGGCCACATTACACATTCCGTTGAGCAGCAATAAACGCGAAGTGAACGATAGCGAAAGCAAACGAGAAGACGAGCTAATGCCTCGGAAGAGGTCTTTGAGTGTCTTTGAGCGGGTCGATCTATCTGTTCGACCTCCGTCGTGATTGTCTCTCTCTCTCCGTGGCATTAATTCGTCGCATTGAGAGCGCGCTCTCCGCGCTAGGGTTCTCAATTATATTACGCCGTACTTGGATGCGTCACGCGTCGCGTGCCCGCGCGCCAAGCGTCAATGAAGAGGACCCTGGGCGAGTCGCCGCCACCGGTCTATAGGACGAAGGAACTCGTAGCAAGGTCATATCTTGCGCTCCGCCGCTGCTTTTTTTACGCAATCAATTAAGAGAGACGCTGCTCGCCGCCGACCCTCCTCCGCGCCGATACCGCCTTTGTCGAGCGGATTTTTCTGGAGCCGTGTTCGTTAACGACACCCTTCGTCCTTCGTTTGTTGGCGATATCGACGATTAAAAAGTTTGAAAAACGTCCGTTTCGAAAACGTACAGCACTTTTCGCAATTTCAGAGAATTTAATAAATGTTTTCACACCGGCAGCAAGAGCCCCAAAGAGAAAATAAAAAATGTTAGGCGCAACGCCTAAAGCTTCCTGTCTGGGCTCGCTCTGAAAAGAATCGCGACTCCATTTAACGGGCGCCATCATAAAAATACATAATAATCCAGTAATATGCATCTAAGACCGGCCTAGCGGCGTTCTTCTCATTCTCTTGTTCTCCCTTGCTCGGCTCCACAATGTCTCTCTTTCGACAACGAAAAGGCTTCGGCTACATCTCGGCGGCAGCTCTCTCGGCTAAAGGAAGAGTTGAACGTCAATGACACGCTTCCGCCGAGCACTCGTTAATGATCGCCTCACGCGACGACGTCGTCGTCGTCGTTCTCCTGAGATCCGCCAAACGCCCAAACAAACACGACGTTTAAAAAAAAAAAAAAAAAGAAAAAAGGGCTATACGCCGAGAGCAGCGAGAGAGAGAGAGAGAGAGAGAGAGAGACGCCCCTTCAGGCGTCCCGAACGGATGTGCGTATGATAGAATTTCTTCCGTCATTAAGAAAAGTTTGCGACCCGCGTTGTACAATGCCGTTTTATATCCAGCTATGCTTATTCTAAGCGCCTTTTGCGCTCTCGGACAAAAGTTTAGCCGCTGAAAGACGTCGACGCGACGTCGCCCTCTGAACACGGGGGCCGTCGTGTCTATTCAAGGAGGCAACGCAGTTTACGCGAGAGCGAGATATACTTTTTTTGCGCTCCAGATCCAAAGGCAGCCGCGCGGTATATATGTACGTGTACAGCCGCGCTCCTTCTCCCTTTGCCGCCCCTTTCGCCAAAGCGCGCAAAGCAGCGAGAGAGAGAGAGAGAGAGCCCGATGCTTTAACCCGCGCGCGACTACTTTTGTCGCCCGAACTTGACGCGTTTCTTACCCTCGAGCTTGGAGCGGAATTCGCGCTTTTTTCCCGCCGCTTTCCCCCCCTGCGAGGAACGGGGACGTCTTTATTTTCGCGGCGGCGCGAGTAATTAGACTCCGGAGAAAATATTCATTTTCCTGCCTCCGCGTCCGTTTAATCGCGATCGTCCCGACAATGCCGACCGCTCGGATTGAAAGCGATGAATGGAAAATGCATTCGACACATGTATACGGCGGATAATTCGTTTGAAGCGCGATTCGCGGAAACGTTTAATGGAGTTAATAATACAAGGCATTAATCGTACAAAATAACGCGCCCCCGTCGCGGTAGAACGGCCGCCGTCATTATGGCAACGAGCCGATAACTCAATATTACAGGCTAATTCTCAAGAGATGAGAATTTTCTGGCGCAGCGAGCGGAGATTACCCGTCGATCGGTCTCTCGTCCTTCCCAAAACTGAATGATTAACGTCGCGCAATGCGCGTAATACCGGCTCGCATCTCGCTGCCGCTTGAATATTTTAATAAGATATACGGGCGCGCGATGCAGCCAGGCAGAGAGAGAGAGAGAGTGGCGCGGGGGTGGAGGAGGAGAGGAAGGCTTCCGGCCGGGCAAAATAGAAAATGATTGCGCAGCGACGCCGGATAGAAAGAGAGAGACGGACAGCAAGAGAAATTTCGGCGCGTCCCAGCGGCCGGTGCACGCAGCGGCAGCAGCAGCAGCAGCAGCTCTCTCCGCCTCCCAACTCCCAAAACGTGCGCTGGAAAATATATCGGCGAGTATTAACCCCCCGTCGGCCGCTGCGGAGCGGCGCTCGCAAAATCATCCAACGTCATCGATTCGATGGAAACGTTAGGCCGCGCGCCACCCCCTGGTGTACGTCCGTGCGGGGCGGCCGGGTGTGGGTGCGCGCCGCTGCCGCTAGCCACCCTTTTTGCCACCCCCCTGTCCACCCCCGCGGGAGAGAGAGAGAGAGAGAGAGGCTCACGTACGATCGGGACCTCGACCCTCTCCTCCTCCACCCTCGACTCCTGAGGGAGGGACGCGCGCGGCGAGAGATATAGCCTGTCCGCCCCCCCGAGGTCATCAAACAGCGACGTCAACTCGCTGCGAAAGAGAGAGAGGGCCGCGGCGCACCGGCCATTTTTTTGTCTGGCCAGTCAGTGAGTTTCCAGGGATCAGCGAGAGGAGTGCAGTGCAGCGGCGGCGGCGGCGGCGGCGGAGGGAGAGAGAGAGAGGCTGCGAGTGCAGCGACGCCAAGGGGGTTGGGTGGCTGCTGGCAGTCAGGCTCGCCAGACTAACGGACGGACGGACGGGCGAACGAACGAACGAACGAACGAACGAACGAGCGGTACCATGGGGGGCGAGGGCGCGCGCGAGGGGGTGGAGGTCGAGAGGGTGGTAGCGGCCGGCGAGTGCAGCAACCATCGATCAGCCTCGAGGCTGGACCGCGCAATGATTTTTACCCCTTTGTCCCTCCCTCCGCTCCGGAGCTCTTTCTCTCTCTCTCTCTCTCTCTCTCCCTCTGCCTCCCCGCGCGACTCGCGATAACGCCACGGCCATAGATCTCCCTCTCGCTCGCGCTCTCGGCTCCGCGTGCAACTGCATTACGTATACTTACGTGCGTGCACTCGCTGCACACACGTCCTTCCGCGTCCATCTCTCTCCCTCTCTCTCTCTCGCGCGCACTCTCATTTTTCGCCGGAGCTGTCGAGCGAGCGAAAGAGAGAGAGAGAGAAAGAGGAGAGCGCGGTATCGGCAGGCTCGCTTGGCCTGGCCACGCCTCCCACCCACCGTCAGCCACCCACCGGCAGCCTCCCACAGCAGCAGCAGCAGCAGCGGCGGCCACCCCAGCCTCATCTCCTCCTGGACGAGGGAGAAAGAGAGAGAGAGAGAGAGAAAGAGAGAAAGAGAGGCCCGCCGGCGCTCGCTCCCGCTCGCTTTTTGCATTATCTCGTTTTCGCAAAAATATGCGGACGCTAATCCGCGCGCTCGCCCCGGCTAATTCCTCTCTTCCCGTCCCGCGCCGCGGGACCGACAGAGACGGGGCGAGAGAGGAGCTTCCTTTTTTTCATTACCCTTTTTCTCCTTCTTCCTCCCTCCCCCCCGGCGCGCTCGTCGCTTAGACTGCTGCATCTCTCACACCTCGCGGAGAGGGTATTGTGCGAGCGTGTGTGCTCCTCGTCTGTCTGTCCGTCCGTTCGTCCACGTCCGTCTCGCGCGCGCATCGCGAGGGTGCAACGGAGGAGGAGAGAGAAGGAGAGAGGAGACAGTGCCTGATTCTTATCGATCGTTTTCACGTTAAAAGGCTGCTGTTTTTTCGGATGAATCGAGATTTTTTACGCCGCCGCGATTCCGGCCGCTGCGCCAATGTATATACGCGGCATCTCTATTTTTTTTTTTTTTTTTTTCGGGGGTGGCGGAATGACGCGGGGAGATAGAGAGAGGGAGAGGTCGCGCGATGATCGCGCTCTGCGACCGTTAGTTTGGAATCTGCCGCGAGTGCGATTCTGCGTAGATAAATTTTCGGGCTTGTGTATGTACGTGCACCGCGGACGCGAAAGATTTTGCCTTATATTTTTGTATTTTTTTTGTCCCCGCGGTATTTTTCTCTCGTTTTATTTCGCGAAAATAGCCCGGGGCTGGAGTTTCTCTATCTTTTGGCCGCCCCTCCCCCCCCCCCCCCCGACTCGGGGGGGGTTTACGCGCATTGATGTGCACGGCGGCGGCGGACCCGCCGTTCATTGCAATTTTGATCGGAATCGCCTGGAGGACAATTTATGAATTAATGTATAGCGTTCAACAAGTCAATTATAATTTGATATTCTCGCTCTCTATTGTGAATATTCATTTTATAGTCGGACAGCTAATTACGAGATCGATATTAATTGTACAACGCTCGGTCACGAAGAATTATGTTTGCCGACTCGCGACTCTCTCTCGGTGTATTAATGAATTTGTTTTTACGCGACTTCGATACGCGACGCTCCGCATTGTGTAATTTCTAATCAAGCGTATATATCGCTTTACGGCGTCATAATTACAGAACCGGCCGGTGAGAGTGCAATTAACCGCTTCGTCGAATCGATCGGCTGTCGTTTGCTTAAACGGCGAGGCGAAAAAAAATCGGAGAGCAGCGCGAGCGACGACGACGACGACGAGCGTTTCAAAGAAACTATTGGATTTCGAGGCCGTCGGGGCGGCCTTTGACTCACGCGGCAATCGGCCCCCGGAGAGATCGCTTCGCGGAACCGAGTGATGAAACGGAAGGCCGAAATGAGCTTTCATCGGCGAAATGATTTTTTCATCGCGCATTAACGCTCGCTCGAGCGTGGGGCTCTCGTTGATTTCGAAAGCTCGCGCCGCATCTCATTCCTCCGCGGCTGCATTAGGTATACGCGCGCGTGCGGTGCTTTAAATCCGGGGGAGCGACGATGATATTTTCGTAGATATTTTCGAATTCCCTTTCAAGCATCCCGGTTAATCCCGGCCTCGCGTAATGTTTGCCCCGTTCTTTTTTCTTGCGCGGACCTTTCTTTTTCCACGCTTGTCAGATTGCTCTCTCTCTCTCTCTTTCTCCTCCGCTTCTCGGACTGCTCGGCAGCAGCAGCAGCAGCAGCAGCAAAAAAGTGACATCTGCCACTCTTTTTCGGGCTCTCTCTCTCTCTCTTCCTCTCCTGCGCTGCCGCGCGCAAAAGAGATTATTTTATGCAGGAGAAAGCTCTCTCGGGCACGTTACTCCGGCTGCATTATGCAGAATCCGCGCGAGGGATCACCGCGGATACACGTACGAGTTTCGCGTGTCCCTCCTGCTGCCAGCGGCAGCGCACCAATATACGCCCGTTTGCGAAACGTGAGCGCACAGCGGCGGCCACTCATTAAAGCGCTTTTCCAGCGGATCGAGTTTTCGCGAGAGCTCGTGGCTACGTGTGTGTGTGTGCGTGTGCGTCAGAGTGGACGAGGGGCGAGGCTGACGTTGCTCTCCCTGGACGTGAGCACGAAGAGACCGATAAGCGCCGGGAGAGTAGGGAAAAAAGCGAGACTCTCTCTCTCTCTCTGCAGTTGGATGCAAGCCCGCGGATACTCGTGTTATATACGACACGTCCGTCTTCGTAATTAGGCAAAGAATCGGGCCGAGGGGGGAATTAGCCCGGCTGTACGAGGAAATTGCATTAACTTAGTTTTAAATTATGGAGGGGCGGAGCGGCGGGGATTTTCTTCGCGAGAGGAACCGGATTTTCGGCCCGACGTCTGGATTGACCGGCGCTGAGTTAATTCTTTATGTAATGCAAAGCTGTCGACGGCGATAACGGATTTTTCAGCTGCATTATTCAGCGTCCAGCAGACGGCGGCGGTCGCGCTTATTTGTCGGCGAAATAAAATATTGATTCGCGCGCAAAGCTCAGAAAAGCGCAAAAAGCCGCGAGTGCCCGCGCAAACAGAAACACACACACACACACACACATTACACACGCACGGGACAACCGTTTTCGAGTGACTTTGTACGAGCGACACTCATAATGACCTCGGTCTAATACAAAGCGGCAGCGGCAGCGGGGCTTTGCCGGGGCGCATCGGAAGCTCGTCAGTCGCCGTTATGGTTTCCAATTAAAATAGTTTCAAAGCTGCAACATCAGCGGCGAGCCTCTCGTCAGCAGTCATTGCTCTCCCTTCGAGTGCGCGAACAATTACGCGCGCGGCCGCTGCGCCAAACGCGGAAATTCAAAAGCGAAAGAGCCGGAAAACAGGTATTTTCTGGCCACTCGACTCGCTCGAACTCTCCCTCAGCGCGCTCATCCCGCTCTTCTCCCGCGTCCGAGCTGCCCCTTTTTCGCCCGAAAGAGCGGGCCGCGCGCCTGGCAGATGCCGGCCGCGTCGCATCTTACGCGCGTGTAATTGCCGCGCGGTGACTGGCCCCACTCGCTAATTGATCCTTCGAGAGGATGACGCTGGCCCCCGTTCTAAGAGGCTTCGGGAAGAGCATAAGTGTGGTGCTGTACGCGCCACCGGCGAACCACCCCGCCGAAAACGAGCGGTCACCTATAGCGTGTTATTATATTGATGAGCGGCCGGTTAGCGCGTTATTAAATCGATATTCGTTGGGATTTTCAATGTTTAATTAGGAAACGAAAGTTCCGCCCAGGCTGCTCGATACGTCAATGATCGCGGCTGCAGTTTTCGCTATTTATTTGCTGTTTCCCCGCGACGAAAAGCGTTGATTTTCCGCGAAAGTCCGGTTACATCAAACTTTTATTTCGAAAATCGCCACGGTTATTAAAAAGGCTTCGCTGAACAAAAAAAAAAATCCACGCTATTATTTTCAATAAAAGGAACCATGCTCGTCTGACAAAAAGACAGAGACTATGCAAATAACCCGTTATATTAATCCGTCGTGTTTTTCTTCTTCAAAATCAGTATATCGAAAAATGTTCGGCGTCAGTGATACTGACTCGTCCCGGGCATCGCGCACCTGCGCAGCGCCGTTTTACGAGGAGGTGCAGCGGCGTATAGGGTGCAACGTCCGAGCTGGCGGAGCCCTGGACCGCCGTTAGCAATTTTTTTTTTCCGCTGCAGAAATCACGCGCGCGCGGGTCGGCAGAGAGAGAGAGAGAGAGATAGAGAAGGGCGTTCACGTGAATGACGCGAGCTTTAGCCGCGGTCGCGCCGCGATTACCGAAAATTGCATTTGCAATTTCCGAGCTCGTGAAGATCCTCTCTCCCGCTTTTTACCGGCGGCTCTGCGGCGAGGGGGAGAGGAACAAAGCAAGAGCTAACGCCTGATATTCTCGTAATTTCGTAACCTCTCCTTCTTTCTCTCTCTCTCTCTTCTCGCGCTCCTCGCTTCCTGCTTTATCTGACCGTTCCTCTCTTTCTCTCTCTCTCTGTCTCTGGCGCGTATTTCGCTCTTTCCCTATCGTCGCTGCAATTACTGAAAATTGCATTTTCACTGAATTATACGGGAGGAGGACGGCCGGAAAGTGAGAGAATCAAAGAGAGAAGGGCAAGAAAAAAGGAGGGAGGAGGTAGGTGGGATGACACGGGCAAACGGGGAAACGGGGGAGAAATGCAAAGAGAGTTGCTCAGGAGACAAAGGTTTGTTAAAAAAGAGGGGAAGGGGCACGGCTCGGGAGACAGAGAGAGAGAGAGAGAGAGAGAGAGAGGAAAAAACGGATAGAATTTGGAGCTAATCGAGTTATACGATGGAAACCACCGGCGGTCAGCTAACTCACCACGGCGCGCCGGGGCTTGCATTTTGCATCCCCAGTCCGCGCTCGCACACATTCGTATACGCCTACGTATCCCGGCTTCGAGCTGCGCTCTCTCGCCTGCACGTGTGTGCAGCGAAAGGGTCGTAATAAATAGCGACGCTGCTGCCGCCGCCGCCGCCGGTGCTGCGTGGATTTTCGGCTAACCGTGCACAGCAGGCCGCGCGCGCGTATCGTGAAAATCATTTCTACTTTCGATATACGCGGGAAATGACCGCGCGCGGGCGCTCGTTGCGCTGTTTTTTTTTCGCCGGGCTATCTCTCCCTCTCCCATATTTTTCCGCTTTTCTCTCTCTCTCTCTCTGCTTCGCGAGTGTGCGGCGCTCGCGTACGCGCGCGCGTGTGCGTGCGGCTTCTCGAAGGGAAAAATATTTCGAGCTTTTTTGTTTTTTTTTTTGTCCACGCCTCCTTTGGAGCTTTTATAAGCGCGAAAATGCTATTTTATAGGCGATCGCCGGTCGCTGCCCGCTAAACCGAATGAATCGTAAAGGCCGCGGCGAGCGGGAAGGTACATTTCGGTCTCGTCGCTTTTATATTGTTGCCAAATTAGGACTGCAGGAGTAAAAAGAACGGAAATTAAAAGCGCGGCCGAACGCGCGACGACCGTTGCGATCGCGTATTAATAACGGCGCGCGGCCCGGGGCTCGATATTGCCGATTTTAAAATTGCGTTATAGCGAGCAAGATATTGCAATTAAGAAAAATGGCCTTTTTTAATGGAAAAGTGCGTTTAAATGAACTTGTTACTTTAATGTAAAGCGCGGTACAATGCCAAACGCGGAAATGAAAACATACGCTCTCGAGCATCGATTCTCCGGGGGGAGGAGGGGAGGTCGAGTGCGCAATTAAACGCCGTTGGCATTCGAAGTGTTTTAGAAAAATTACCAAGGCATTAAGCTAAAATAATTTTGAAAAAAAAGTTTCCCTCCATCTCAGGGGGGGCCCACTATCCACTCGAAACTTTACCTGATTCACGCTCCGCCAAGTAAAATCGATGAGTTTCTGATCATCAGTCAAGTCAAAGAGTGCAAGAGGAAGAGAGAAAGAGAGAGAGAGCGGGGAGGAAAGGGAGAGAGAGGGCGACGGACGCGGGCTGCAGCAGAGCCGGAAGTTAGCCTCGCAGTTATCAAAGCTCCAGTATAAAAGTTTACGAGTTACTCTCTCTCGCGCAGCAGTAGAGCAGGACAACGACTGCGACGTGGACGCTCTCTCGCACACATGCTCGAGGAATTTCATCGTCGGCGTGCGTATGCGCGCGGGATTGCAATTGGGCGGGCAAAAGGTGAGCGAGAGAGAGAGAGAGAGACCGAAAGAAAGACGGGACGAGGAGAGAGAGGAGCGCGAGCGAAAGGAAGGTAGATGCGGACGAGCTTTGATGTACGAGCTTGCAGCTCGCTTGGATATGTACGCGGATAGATAGAG
The DNA here is from genome assembly GCA_900474385.1 of Ormyrus pomaceus. Taxonomy (NCBI): domain Eukaryota; kingdom Metazoa; phylum Arthropoda; class Insecta; order Hymenoptera; family Ormyridae; genus Ormyrus; species Ormyrus pomaceus. The sequence goes on along the minus strand of UCOM01002539.1, from coordinate 10,668 downwards.
CGAGAGAGAGAGAGAGAGAGAGAGAGAGAGAGAGAGAGAAAGCAAGGGGGAGACAAAATTTTCGCCAGCAAAGGGATAAAATACGATTTTATTTGCCGGCGCTGCTGCTGCTGCTGCGCGGGGATTCGAGGGAGTTGGCAGTTCCACTGCCATCTCCGCTGTCCGATTCTCTCCTCCCGCGCCTCCGCCGCTGCAGCGCTGACACTGTGTGCGAGAGCGGCCTCAACGACGTAATGAATAAACTTGTCTTGCTCGCTGCTGCTCGGCCGCCGCCGCCACCCCTCGGACTGCACTCACTCTCTCTCTCTCTCTCTCCCTCTCTCTTTCTCTCGCGAGGGAGTTAGATAGATAGATAGACCGAAACGGGAAAAACGACCTCCAGTCCAGCGAGAGAAACAGAAGCAAGAGCACGAAAAAATATATTTAAAGCGCCGAGATGCGCCGCTCTCCCTGGGCACGGGAATTCGGCGAATAAAGCTCTGGGGGGGGGGGGGAGGGGGGAGAAAAAAATTATAAATAATGGAATTATCGCTGGACAAAGGGCGCCGGTATCCTGTATAAGTGCGTGATTCGCGCTTCGCCTGCTCTTTTTTTCGACAATATTTTCTGCCGAGTGAGGAGAGAGCTTTTTATTATCTCCCGTGTGCTTTGCGTGCTTGAGAAATTTGTAATTGAGTTTCGTTATTCGTTTGCGGGAGGGCTTTGCAGCAGAGACGCGGAGGCAAAAAGAGCCAAGAGCCGAAAGCATAATTTAATCAACGATTTGTTCGGAGCTCGAATGATTAACCGTTATGTTAACAAAAAATCGGCTCGTGCAGGGATTTTATAAATATTTGCAGCTTTACGGCAGCTTGCGATGTCGGAGTTTTTCAGTCCAAATGATTTCGATTACAGGAGTTAATTACGAGTTTAGAAAAACTGGGAGTCGAGCCCGCCAAGTGAGCATCATCTGGCGTGCATATTTACCTCTCTTCATGCAGCTTTACGAAAGCAAGTGGCCGTAAGTTCACAGTCCTTACCTCAATTAAAGGTCCGTGAAATGCGTAAGTATCAAAACAAAAACGAGGCAAGCAAAAAAAAAATACAAAAAGAGGCTGAAGTATCCGCTCGGACAACACGGGAGAGAGATGGACGGAGAGAAAACAGAATTGACGGCGCATGCGCCTTTTCCTGTCTCCTACCAACCCCTTTTTCTCTTGCTCTCTCTCTATTTTTTTAACTCCTTCCTTGCTCCATCTCTCTCTTTCCCTCCCTCGACTCCCTGTCCGCGCGCAGCGAGAGAGAGAGAAAGAGAGTCCATACATGCATCTCGCCCTCTTTTATCCGTCCTCTTCCTTTATCTAATATACGCAAACGACGTTGAGATTTATCTGTCGATGTACAGACAGGATCGAAAAAAGTGTGCAGCGGCGGCCGTGTGTGAGCGAGCCGGCTAACTCGGGGAACTCGCCCGTCCGGCCGCCGCTCTCGCACATACACAAACACTCGAGGAGCGCACGAGTGCAGTTTCGCTGCACATGCACGCGCGCGTCTCCCGTCTCTCTCTCTCTCTCTCTCTCTCTCTCCCGCGCTCGGCGAGTACTTCCGAAAGTAGGGAGAAAAGCTGCGTGTCCAGCGCTGGCAAGGGAGTCCGAATGAAACGCGAGGGAAAGAGAGCCGGACCGAACGCGCGAGACAGAGATGCAGGATTGAAAAAGGGAGGGAGGTCTTCAATCCGTTCCTCTCGACTGCAGAAAAGAGCGAACGAGGGTGAGCGAGCGAGCGAGAGAGAGAGAGAGAGAGCAGCGTGACGAACGTCCAGCGAAGATATAGGATAGGGAAAGAAGGGAGAGAGAGAGAGTGCACTTGAAGTGGGGATAGAGAACGATAGAGAGAGGGAGAGGGAAAGAGAAAGGGATGAAATTGGCTGTGCGTTGAACGAGGACGGCAGGAGCGCGCGCGGATGCTGACCAAAAAAAGGGAAGGAAGAGAGAGAGAGAGAGAGAGGGACGGACGCTTCAATTCATTGATCGGCTGCTCTCGCGCGCGCCGTCCGAGCACTGACGCGTAGAAAATGAAAAAAGGGGGCAGCGCGGGGCGTTGCTAAAAAATGCTGGCGGCAGGTAGGCACGGCGGCGACCCTCAAAGAAGCTCCTGCCCGCGGAAACGAGCTTAGGAGCGAGAGTCCTCCCCCCCTTTAATCGGCCTGACCTCGCGGCCCGCGAGGACGCGAATTCTCGACCCTTGACTCGCCGCGGACCGGAGGCTCGAGCGGCCATTTTCGACGCCCCGATTTTTCCCTCCTTTCACGCACCGAAGCCGCGAGCGACGATGCCCTTTTTTCTAGGAATCTCCGAGGCTAATTGCCTCGGTTTCCGTGAGTGTTTTTTTTTGCCACGGGACTGTGCGAGTTTCGGCAACGATTTTATTCGGGTAATTGAAGGTTTTATTGACAAAGTGATAATCAAAACTATCAGGTGCATCGAGCTGTTTCGCTCGCGCGAGGCTAATTGATTGCGATTTTATGGGCACGGATATTTTTTTACATTTTCATTTTCCGGTGTATCTACAATTAAGCATTTGCTCCCCTTGGATCGATCCCTTTCGGTCCGTTTTCAATGAAAATTCAGCGTCTTTGGATTTTCTCTCAAGACGATAGACAGATCGATTTGAATATACGTGCATTCATCGTCGGGTCACCCTTTCCGGCATCTCGTGAGAAAGTTATCCTCCCGTCAAACCCACGAAGACTGCGGAGCATCCTTTCGCCGCGTCCTCAAGAAAAGCCGAAAACCGTCCAAGACAACCCGCCGCGAGTCTCGGCCTCAAAAAAAAGAAAGAGCGAGAGAAAGGAAGAAAGGAAGGAGAATCCAGTTTTTCGCAAAAGAAGGCAGGTGATCGATCTCGGAAGAGGGCACCTGGGGGCGCAGGTCAGAAAACTCTTTACCCCGCGGCGGAAAGAAAGCGAGCTCGAGCGGTCGCGCGCGTCCTTTGCCGATTCGCTCCACTCGAGTGCACTCCTCCTTCGCTCCACATACGCGGATCGGCGCAGCCGTGCAGCCGGGCGGACATCTGTATTTTCGGAAAAAGCCTTTGCCGCTTCCTGGAACGAATGCAGAAAAGGGGTGCGCCGCGACGACGACCTCAAAAGATGCAAAACAGTCTGCGCTCTCGTACCCCTTTGGGCTCTCTCTCTCTCTCTCTCTCTCCTTTGTGACAAGGACGGCGCGCGCGCGCGAGCGACGGCGTCGTGCCACGAGTCCATCTATAATGCGCTTTTGAATATGCATCTGTCCCTTAATGGCGCGGAGGAATCGAACGGGAGCGACATTGTCGTCGCGAAGCGCGGAGAGAGCCGATATTCTTTGGCCTCTCTCACTCAAAGAACCCTCGGATCGGAATCCTTTCGGAGGAGACGCTTTTCTTTGTGCTTTTCTATCTGTGCGCGGATGTGCGGCGCCGCGGAGCTCGGAGTGAGAGAGAGAGAGAGAGAGAGAGAGAGCTATCGTGAAAAACGACCCTGCAGCTCTCCTACGCGGATCAGCGAGGCCGCGGGGGCCTAACAAAGGATGCATATAAGAATCGATCGGAATAAATATTCAAGGTTTCTCCGCGTTTGTGCTCGACTTGGAGCTTCCTCTCTTACATTATTCTTCGGCTACGGCCGCATTTGTTGGCTCTAAATGTTAAAGCGATCGAATGCGCGGCTCGAGAACCAAATTGTTGAATCAGATATATAAAGTTTAAATAATAAATAAAATGCACGAGTTGCGGATGATCAAATCAATAAAATTTTATGAATATAAAATTCTAGTTAAACACTCGGTTAGCGAGGATAAATTATTTAAATTTTTAATTTAAAACTGCAAACGATTCGCATGTAGTCTGACGATTTGAATATATCAACTTGAATAATGGGATTATCGATTTATTGCAGCAAGCCATGTATAGTAATTGAGTAGGTCAGTTACCTTTTATACATATATCATTAAAGCACTGAATTTTTGTTGTAGCTGTTGATTACATTTATCAGTTTTGATTAATTTATCCGCGTACATTAACGTTTTCATTATACCGACGTGTTTACTAATTATAATGCCAATAGCAAGTATTATATACAGGTTTATGCGCCGGTAATTAATTGCACCGCAAAATCTAAGCAGCTATAGCTTGTAAGCTAATTCGCACCGACAATTGTTTTTTAACGGGACGTTAATTTAGCCTTCACCGACGCTCCTTCACAAGTAAATTGCAATAAATATTTCAACCGTTGATGGAATCATACCTAAATCCTTATTAACCAATTTACCGCGTCATAAAATTATTATTTAAGAAAAAAATACCAAAGGAGCCTCTTAAACCCCGATAATTTTCCGAATTCCAGCGAAACGGACAGATATTACATTACATCAAAAGCCAAAACGCAGCGCGGCCCGACATTCGGTCCCAAACAAATGCCCCCGCTTTGACAGATCGCAAGGCTCTCTTTGGCGCTCGGCAGCCGCGCGCGTATTTTCTTTCGGGTGTTGTGCGCCTCAACAGGGTCTCTCTCTCTCTCTCTCTCTCTCTCTCTCTCTCTCTCCGGACGCGTGCCCGGGCAGATGCGAGCGCGCGGGAAGGGGGGGAGGTCGAAATAGCGGGGTGCAGCACGCGCGCGCGCGCGTCCCCGCGGCAATGAAGGGCCATCGGCTCGTAATAATAAGGAACGAGCAAAAAGGGACCTTTCGAGCGCGCGCTTGCACGCGAACGCAGTGATTGCGACTTATTGGCCCCGACGCGCACTCCGGCTCCTGGGCTTAGACCTTTGGAATGCTAATCGGCGGCGGTGTTAATCGGCGGCGCGGATTTATATGTGTGCTTGTACGAGGTGCACTTGGACGCCGACGGAGGTGGAAGGAGAGTTTTCTTTTGTTTCTCGCCCTGCTACTTTGTCATTGATTCGAGCGAGAAAAATTTTTCGAGTGCAGTCTGGGGTTTTCAATTTTAATTCGCTGCCTAAAAATGTGCTCGATACGTTTTATTATGTTATTTCTTTTACTCGAAATAGAGCCTTGGTTAAAATTTAAGGAATGAAAAGAATTAGCGGCAAAACGGAAATAAACCAAGTCGTTTTCTACCGTATAAATATAAAATCTATTTATTTTATTTATGCGAGCCAAGAAGCTGGAAAAATAATGAGCAAGAAAGTTTTAGCCGCCTCATTGCTCTCAAGAAAAATGAAAGCCCGGTTTAAGGTACATAAACGTGAAAAAAGGGGTAAGATAAAGGAGAGCAGAAGCGCGACGATGACCAAAAAAGAAAAGGAGAAGAGCGAGCGAGGCGCTTTCATTACCATCTCTGCTCGAAAGATTAGCGTCTCTGCCCATCTGTATAATGCTGTCCCATTCGCAGCTTATGTACTCTAATGGAAAGCAAAAGGGGCGGAAAGAAGAGCGAGCCAATGAACCGCGGCTAACTTTTGGCTCAAGGTTTCAAACGCGCTCTTTACAATTTTTCAATTCTCTTTTAATTTATTTCCTCGGATTTACATGTCGATTCTTTATTTAATCGAGAGTTTGCGCTTTTGCTTCTTTTTCTCCGCGCAATGGTGCCCACTAATGCGTTTGCGGAGCGTTATACGATCGCGAAACGAAAATAAACCAAGGGATAAAGTGTAACCAGGGATTTGTCACGGGTGAACGTTTTGATGGAATGGGAGGCTGTCGCCGGTGACTGGACCGAACGACCACCGTAAATTTTAATAGTTAATAAAAGCCAGATAAAATAATGATTTTTCTTCCGAAACGCAGTAGTTACCTCCTAAAATGGCGCCATAATATCCCAGTAAATTTTGCGAGCCTTCTTCGAGCGCAAAAATGGAAAATTGATAAAAATTAAACTGGCGCGCTTCATCGAGTGCAACTCGAGCCGCGGTGGCGAACAATGCAGAAGAGAGAAGCGAAACAAGCATTAAGACTCGGAAGTAGGGTCGGAGAGAGAGAGAGAGAGAGAGGCTTTTGAGTAGCATCATCGCGCGATGACCGGCGCCGAATTCATTTTTCCGCGATTTCGAGCATGCAAGTGAGGCCAATTTTCACGGCAACTCGTGCCACTTGCCGAGGCCATTGTCGACGATGATCAAAGGCAGCGGGCTAAAAGCGCCACGACGCCCTCGCATCTGCATGCGCGATGTTTATTTTTGAGTTCTCGGCGCGTGCGCGGGGCTTACTCCTTGCTCCCTCATCTCTCTCTCTCTCTCTCGTGCCTGCGTGTGTTTGCGCTATTGCATAGGTATAGAGAGCTCGGGCATGAATTGGCATACGCCGCGGTGAGGAACGATTGCGCGGATAGACGGGCTGCTCGGGACAAAACCGAGGAATTACCCTTCGACGCTTCGGCGGACATATTTTTCCCTCAAAGTTTTTTTAGGACATCGAATTACGATCGCCCGACGTGGAATTGAATTTTACGAGAGCAGTTGCGGAGTCAAAGATTTTCCCGCCAAAGTCAATTGAAACGATTTATTACAATGGAGCGCACCTTCTTTGAGTATAAAAAAGGCATTTGTCAAAGACGGGCCATAAATAGATCGCGAGCGGAATAAGTAAACAGCCAACGTAACTCAGTAAATCCGCCGGCAGAGCCGCTTTCCCGGCCCCTTCCCGCCCCGGGCGAAGACGCCGCTCCGACCTTGCCCGAAATTGGCGGGAAAATCCGCGGCCATTTCCTCGGTGCCGCATGCGCGCGCACGCACGTCGCTCGATCACCGGCGATAAATCTGCGATTTTCAATGTCGCGAGGGGCCGCCGCCCGACCGTCCAAGGGGGGCACGCACACACACACACACCTTGACGCGCCGGGCGTAAGTCCCCGAAAGGCAGCGGCCGCCGAAGGGGGAAGAGAGCTTTGCGAGTGCATCGTCGGGGGTTCCTCCTCTACGTCAGCGTGCAGCTGCGCCGTGCACGTCACACACGCGCGCGCGCACACACGCACACACTTTTTCTTTGTCTCAAAAAGACCCTTCGACTCTCCGGCCTTCTCGAGCGGGGGGGCCCACTCGCGCGCCCGTCTGGCAGATGTTTCTACGACGTGACGTTTCGTCTGCCGCGCGGCGAGTACGGGCGCACATACGAACCCCCCTGCAAGCGAGCCTACTTGCAGGGCATTGTTGCCCCGCGAGGCCGCAAGATCAGAGAGAGAGGAGGCCCCGAGCGGGCATTTGCCTTTTAATGCGAAATCTGAGCGCGCGCGGCTCCGCAAGCACGATTACGCCGACGATCCACGGCGCATTTGACTTGGAAATTTCGGCCGAGGGACCGGCGATCTCCGGGTGTCGCGGCAATTTAGCCCGATGTGTTTACGTTCGCCGTTTTCACATTTACACGGGGGTGTCCCCGGTCGGCGGGAAAATATGGTTAGTATCGTGTGTTTTCGCCTCGGACGATTGCTTTTCTCGTATACTTATCCCAAGCAACACTTGGGAAATCGTAATGGGTTATATCACGATGACGAAACTGCAGCAATTTAATTTACAATTTAGAGCAGTATTCAAAATTCCTGAAATTACCACCTCCTCCTCCTCCTCCTCCTCCTCCTCGGTTGAGAGCGAAAAAAACTCTGGAAAAAAAAAGAAAAAAATCCGGCGCGGTAATGCCGTCGAACGAGAGCGGCGCACATCATCCTCGCTCGGCAAAATTGTTTTGTTTCTGAAGAACTTGCGCCGCCGCGCTTGTAAGCTACGCAATTACGCGCGAGCGCGGCGCGCGTCCTTGCGGAGCCAAACGAGGATGACATAAGTGCGGACGCGCGGGCGGCGGCGGCGGCGGCGGAGAGAGGGAGGCAGGAGGGGGGAAGGACGCGCGCGTGTGCGCGAGAGGCAGGCAACATTATGCGGAGAACGAGAGGAGAGAGAGAGAGAGAGAGAGAGAGGAGTGTTCCTCGGCGCGGTATATCTTCAGATGCCGCCCCGCTGGATACCGCCTGCCCGAGCGATAAAGAGCAATTTAACGGTCTTGCTCCTGATAGGAAAAACGCCTACCAGAATAGAAGCAATCTGCGTGGCCTCACCGTGCGCGACACTCCGCTAATCAAGTGTCCGACAAGACTCGGCCTGCCTCTCTCGCGAAGTCTCCGTCGTGAATCGTTTTCGACAAAATTTTTATTTCCATAATATATGGCTTTCGATCTAAAAATCTCCGGATGCTTCGTTACTTTTAATTAAAATATTTCGAGCTCGCACTTCCGAGTTCTTGGCGCGTTTTTAATTAAGCGGGAAAAGAAAGGCATTTGAAAAATTTCGCTAAACTTTCAATGACAAGTGCACGCTTATATACGTAAGTCGAGGGCGAGAGAGAGAGGAGGGAAGGGAGAAGGACAGAAGCACAGTTGAAGCATATAAAGAGCAACGGTCGCTTTTATATCCACGCGCTACGAACACATTTTTTTTTTCTCCTATTTATCTGCGAGCTTTCCTAGAAAGCGGGCTGCGCCGAGGGCCGCCGCCGCCGCCGCCGCCGCCTCCGCCGCCCCTTACGTAATTTCTAACTGGTAGCTCAGGAACTCGGCGCGTTGCGCGCTGCCAGCAATTATCCCTACTTCCGCGTACTTGGCTAACCCGCCGAAACGTATACAGACCTGCCGCGCGTGCACGTATATATAACTTCGTTATACGAGGACACAACGGAATGTCGAGTGCACCCAGCGCGATTATACCCGACTTGCGGCCGGCGTTGCCATTCTTTAATTTCTCACTTGTGGAGGCAAAAAAAAGAGAGAGAGAGCGAGCAAAAGAGTCGGTAAACACGAGAAACAAGGCGCAAGACTTTTCAGCGACCCTGTTAGCTTTTTCCGTTTTCTTTTTTCTAACCCCCTCTTTCTCGCTCTCTCGTTCCTTGCCTCGCTCGTTGCTTGTTTTTTTTTTTCACCCGGCAGAGAGAAAACGGTTTAATTAAAATGTCCATTCTTTAACGATCGGAATCCGAGCGCGCTTTTCCCCGAGTGTCGCTTGTACGTGTATATACTTTTCCTCGCCGCCGACGGAAAATTTGCGAAATGACAATTATATCGCGCGAAGGTGTGCAGGCGCGAGCGAGCAAGCCGATAATTAACGAGTCGAGCTTTTTTTCCGCGAAAGTAGCAGCGCGACTTTCTGCGACGTGTTTTTTTTTTTTTAAGCAATCAGTATTATTAAGGAAAAGCTGTCGCTTTCGGTTTTACGCAAATTGAACGAGATATTTTCCGCCGATTGCTTTTGTTTATTACTTAACGAATTTATAATCATTGAAAGAAAGCTTTCTTTAGCCGATCGACTGCGTCGCCGTAAATATAAAACTTTCGCATTTTAATCCAATTGACTAATTAAAAGTGCACTCCACTTCTCGCGCGTCAAGTCGACTTATTATAAATAGAAAACATACCCCAAGGAATTAAGAGCCCTTTTAGATTCCCCGAAAATAAGCATTCAAAGAAGCGGCAGCGGCAAGAAATTCGGCAACAGTGTAGAGGCGAGCGTCGAGCGGGTTAGCAGGCCCCCGATGGGCACAGGAAGCCCGCGGAACTGCATATATCGCGGCCGTAGGAGGGTAACCTCGACACGCACTTGGGGCCCCGGCGAAGACAGCCGCGTACCTCAACAGCCGCACCGTCCTCGTCGTCGTTGTCACACCTGACGTCACATACTCGTTACGCGGGGGGGCAGATGGGCCCCCTCTCAAGCGTGACGCCTATCGCCCCATACCGAGAGAGAGAGAGAGAGAGAGAGAGAGAGAGAGAGAGTGAGCGGCGAAAAATTAAGAACGCGCGTTCCCCCTCCTCGCACTCTTGTTCTCGCACCCCAGCCAAGTTGGTATTAAGGCCGAGGTAAAGGTAAAATAAAATGAATGAGAGAGAGAGAGAGAGAGAGAGCGCGCGCGCGCTCGTTCTTTTACTTGGCCAGCTGCTCAGGTAGCGAGCGGCGCGCACGAGCTACTTCGCCATTAGAGGATAAACTATCGAGGGGTCCTGCTGTTCCACCTTCTGTCTCTCTCTCTCTCTCACTCCCCTCTTTTTCTTTTCCTTTCTTTTCTGCACTCTGTTATAACTCTGTAATCTTTCATTTCTTTTTATTATGCTTCACCCCCTCGCGGCGAGGCGGCATTAGGCGCTCTTCTGTCAGCCTGGATTTTGCTCGAGCGCTCTTTTTTTTTTTGCGAGCATGATTTTTGTTTTTGCACTTTTTTCTACCGCGGCAATCTGTTGATCTACTGTCCCGTTATGTATCCGTTAGGGTTTTCTTACCATTTTTTTTTCTTTTTTGAAATTTAAGCGGGTTAAACTTTTTTGGTAATGTACTTTATTTATTTTTACGAAATAAAATGCATCTCTCACTGTAAAATGTATGTTTAATATGAAATTTAAAAATTTTCTGCTTTGATCTTTTGCTCTTTATAATGTAAGCGGTTGATGCAAATGAGAGGTAAGCTTTACGAATCACTATGTAAGAGATTTAAGGCTGAGAAGGAATAACTGTGGCTTGTGAAAAAGACCGAGATGCGTAAGTAACTTAGCTTTGAGCATTAATCCTTTAAGTCGTAATGGTCTAGCTAATATAATGAATATTTATTTATTTATTTATTTATTTATTTATTTATTTATTGAAAACCAGTTTACATCAGTATTAAATCCTATTATTAAAAATAGGTTACAGTGTAAAAATCCTATAGAGGTAAAAAA
>UCOM01002538.1:0-25255 GCA_900474385.1 Ormyrus pomaceus | reverse complement strand
GTCGTCGTCGTTGCAAGAGCCGCGCGAGACGTGAGGCGGTTTTAATTGCTTCGGTTCTTTTTTTTTTTTTTTTTTTGCTTTGTTCGGCGACGATTCGTCTTCTCGGGGACTTTTAGGAGCTGCCGACCGCGGGAGTTTTTTTTTGTTCGTTCTCTCTCGCTCTGTTTTCGGATTACGTAAAAGTGCGTTGATTGAGGAGCGCGGCGAGATCGTAGGATGCGAAATTGAAGCTAAGCGGTTAAATTAATGGCGGAGCTTCGGAGGAAAACGACGTTTTTCACCGAGGCTTGTAACTTATTATTTACGGGCCGCAGAGCATAAGGACGAGCTGATTAGTATATATACTCGGACGTACGAATGGGCTCAATTCGCTCTTCGCGAGAACGCGAATCGGTGGAATAGCGGCGTTTAATTAACGTTTTGCTCTCGTCGCGGATTGAAATTCCGCAAGGACTTTTTGCCGGGAGGCTTCTATTCGATGCGCCGATCGGGTTTTATTATTCGATTTAAATAAGTCCAGCGCGCCAAGATAAAAATAAATTTTATCATCGGCCGCGTGCGCACGAACGGTTTGTTTTCGTTTTTTTACGTACACATACTCGTACAATTACCGAGCTCGCAATTATTGGGAGTCGGCTCGGGAGAAAAATGTACGGGCACTCGATTAGCATCGTTGGCGCGCGTAAAAATGTCGAGCGCGGAGCTACCGAAATTAATTTTCATAAATTACTTGTAATTAAAGTCTTGTTCTCGAAGCGAACAAGTGCGTATAAAGTTTAATTTACGTTTCGTCTTTGAAATAATGTTAATACGTTAATGCAGCGCGGACGTATAAACATCGTAACGTATCTCTTCTCTACAATATCGTACGATACTTTGCAGGAGTACGTGAAAACATGTTTACCACCACGAGGAAAACACATAAATAAAAATCTAAATTTTCCTAAAAAAAAATCGTACGATTCCACTATAAAAATCCTCGTTACACCAATCAGATTTCTACCCTAAAAATCCCCCAAACTCCAAACTCGGCCCTCAGCCTCCCCGCGTCGCTCCTCGTCCCGTCGCGCGAAAAAGAGAGTCTCTCGGCGCGTCTCCCGGGAGAAAGTCGCGAGACATTTAGCGCTCGAACGAGCCACTCGGATATCGCCTCGCGCGGAAGAAAGTCGCGCTTGCCTTTTCTCCGATCGGCTCGCATCGCGCGCCTCGTTACGCCCTGGTTAAGGCCTATCGATCGGCCGATCCGAGGCGCGAGGATGACGGCGAGGTTTCTATACATTGGAGGAGGTCGCTTTTCGAGGAGGTTCGTCCTTATTGTCGGCGGCGATTTTTTTTTGTCGCGAGGTGAAGGTTGAAGCGTTTTATATCTTGTCAATTTTAACGAAAGATTAGATAGGCCAGCTGGCTGGAAACCTTCGTATTTTTTTTAAAAGATGACGAATTGCTGGAAAGATTTTAAATCGCGTTATCAGGAGTTTTGTTCAAATCGACGTTAGACTTCGAAAGTTTTAATCTTCGCTAAATCGACGTTAAAAAGTTGCATTTGCAATGCACGAGACCGCATCTTTACAGAAGCATCAAAATCGAAAGACGTTAGAAACTCGAGGGAATCAGCGGCGTGTTAACTAAACTGCACGGCGCGTCCAGCCAAGCAGAAAGATTTTAAAAAGCTACACGAGAGAAGAAACCGCGCCGACCAAAGTTTCTACGCGCAAAAAACACATCGCCGCTTCCGCGCCGCAACGGAGGCTCGCTCGCAAAATGCATATATATATATATATATAAAATAAAGCCGCGCGCAAAAACGATTTCGAAAAGAATGTGAAAGTAGAAAGCGATACTTATACAGCTCGAATTTGAGCGACATATTAGAAGCGGGCAAAACTCAATCCAGCTCGAAAGTTATGAATCACTCCGCGATTCCCGGTCGGCGCGGCGGCCTTTTCCTGCGAGGCGATAAAACGCGCCTTCGAAAAGCTTTTTCGTACATATCGTCCCGAATCCGCCGGAATTACTGTCGCGCTCGACTCCTCGTTCCGAGCGCAATAAAAAACGCCGCGGATTTTTTTATGTAAGAGACACACTTTTATTTTCGAATTATCTTAACGCCGCGGCGCGCGAGAGAGAGAGAGAGAGAGAGAGAGAGGAGAGTCGCCTCGAAAATCCTGCGGCGGTTATGACGCCACGAGGCGCCGAAAGTGTTACACGATTGACGTCACGAGCCGCGCTCGGATTCGGGCTGCATCTTGCGCATTCTGAATTTTCCTCCGCTTCGCGCTAAAATCGCCGCTAGAATCAATTTGTATATTAACGGCGCGATTAGAAGCGCGGCGATTGATGGACACCGTACAACTCGAGGCGGCCTCCCCTAATTGGCCGCGAAGCGTTTGAAATTCCGAGTGATTAATCGTCCTTCGTTTATCGGCTGATTTATTGCCCGCTGCCCGCGCACAAACCATGCCTCCTCTGCCCGAGTGATAAAACGAAATTTTAAGCGTCTCGGGTTCGTACAGCGAGATACATTACCGGATTCGCGGACGAAAATAAATATTCCGCCGCGAGAGAAAAAAAGACGTGGCTTCGCCCCGCGAGGAGAATGAAAAATGATGTGTTTATACCGCAGAGCCGGGAATTTTTGGTTCTGAGAGAAAACTGCTTTCGGAAAACGGAGTTTGATAAACAATGGATCGATCGCAGAGTTCGATGATTCGTAAAGACTGCTTTTCTGAATTTAGTCGGCGTTTTCGCGCTGAGATTTGATTTCAAGGTTAATAACCAGCGGTTTTTTTTTCGCCTTTAAAAACGCGGTTTTCGCACTTTTTATGACGAAGGTTGCATAATTTGTTTGTACACTTTGCGGCGCACGCTTAATAACCCTGCTGTAAGGTATCTACGGATAGAAAAAGCTAAAATTTTGCGGCGCTAAGCTCTTCGGGATTGTATTTTAAAGCGTAAAGGCAAAATAAGCGGAGCCTCCCGAAAATACTGTTAATTATAAACTTTATTGACGGCGCCGTTATTAATAGCCACGAAAATATTGGGCGTTGAGCAACGCATTTAATGGCGAATAACAATATTTTTAAAAATCTCTAAAAACATCTTACGCGAAGAAATTTAGACGGTAAATATTTACCCAACTTATCGCGAAGAAAAATCAAAAAATCAATGCACTTTATTCGCTAAAGTACCGCTGGCATAATTTAAAACGATAAAAAGATTTACGTTTGCACGTTTTGCATTTGCATTAGCGGCTTATTGTAATACCTTCTTTTTAACGCAAAAAACGTCTAAATAATTTTTTCAACCATTGCGTATCCAAAGCAACATCAGTCTAGACTTTAAATATACAATTTAAAATCAGATCGGCATTCGAATCTACAAAAGGTACATCGACATCCTTATAATTCGAACGAACCGAATCGAAGTCAGTTCCATCGCCTCGTCGAACCACCCCGTCCAGTCCCACCGCCACCTAACGGAGCCGTCGCACGAAAATATTCCACCGACAAAATCGACCGGCCCACCGATATCCTCCTTCTCGGCCGTGTAACCGACGAAGGCCGCGCGTCTAAAAATGAGCTAATCGCGCCGTGATCTAACCGTAAAGGCCTCGAAAAAAAAAAAAAGAGGCGAACAAAGCCCGCCTCTCTCGCGGCTCCTTCCAAGTTTTCGGTTCGTTCAACCTGCGGCAAAAAGCGGTTTCGGCCCGTTTCCGCGGTTCATCGACCGGCGGACGGGAGATGCGCGATGCGACGTCGGCCCTGACCCGCGACGCGGCGCGAGCGATATCTCGGGCTCCGCTTGCGCCGGAAAGTCAGCGGCTGATTCGGGGAGATATCGCGGTGGTTGATTGGGGACTGTTTTTCGGAAAAGCTGGGGGGGATAGTTTGAGTTTGCGGTTTACAAATTATTGAGATTGTTTGTTTCATTGTTTGGGAATGGCAAATGAAATGTTATCCGTTCAAAGAGTGAGTTATCTTTTTCGAAGTTTAGAGTCTGACATTCTATTTTTTTTTAATTTTTTAATTTATTATTTTATTTTTTTTATTTTTCTATTTTCTATTATTTCTATTCTCTTGCAGGTTATATTTAATATACCATTATTATTATTTACGAAATTAAACGGATGAGAGAGCAATTACAAAAAAAACTATCTAGAAAAAAATGGTCAAAAAAAGGTTGCGTAATTTGAAATACTTTTAATTCGTATATTTAATTACATTTTGTTGGTTTTTGCGCTATTAGAGGAATTCCAAGGTTCCACAAGTAATATTATTTGAAATATTTTATGGCGTTCTCCTCAATGTTAAGTTAAACCCTTCTACCTCTAAAATAATTTGTCTTTCTGTGTTTTTGCAGGGATTCGTCGGCCAGCAATAAGTGAACTATGAAGTCGAGGAGCCAATTTTATGAATGGCTATTGTTTCTTTTAATTATGCAATAATGCAAGAAAATTCGTGACGTGAATCACACTCGAGATCTGTATTCGAAATTAATAATTGATTTTCAGATCAAGATTGTTAATTGCTTTCGATATAAAATTAGCACCTCATGTTTTTTGATGATTGAGGGCAAGTGCAAATTTTGAATTTACATAAGAGAATTTCATTAGAGATTTTTATCAAAACTTTTTAAAATTCAAACGTTGTAGCATTCCGTTTTAAAGGTCATCTTAAAGTAGTGTTAAAACACCTCCAGCAGTTTCGCTGGAATGTGGTTCTAAAAATAAGATCTTACTTGAAATTACAGGCTCGCGAAAGCTCTTCAGGATCGTCGGCGATTCGAATCGAAAATTTCGAATAAAAAAAAAAAGAATGATTCCCCTTATTTATCGAAGATTCACGATTGCTCCGCGATTACAGCATTTATATTATACACGAGTTGCTTCCCCTGAACTGCGTCATCGGTAACTTCGTTCAAAATTAGTCATCGACTTCGACATAGCATTAGATCCTGACACGGTAAAGCATAAAGTCTGTAACCTTGAACCTCATTCGTAGAAGATTCATGATGTAATTCCAATGATTTATTATAAAGAAATGCGTTATAGAGGAAGCTTTTGTAATAGTGTAAAATTTTCAACAAATTTGAAGGCCAAATATAATGGCAGTGATTATTTACATACATTTTTTCTTCCATTTCAACAAGTGTACTAAAAGTATTAAAATTTTGCAGTAGTCAAAAAAAGCTTTTACATTTTAGAAACTTAAACTTTGGATGTCAGTCAATTTAAAAAGCAAGAATATAGTTATATTAAATACCTTTTATTTTTTGCCAGTGAATTAATGACGGAAAAGGAAAAGGAAAAAAAGGATTCGGTACAAAATAAGAAAAGTTTGATTATAGAAAATGTATTTATTCAATTTAATGAATATATAATTGATAAAATCTCAAAATTTTACAGCATTAAAAAAATATAATTAAATTGAATATCGCTTATGGCCTAAAAAACCGGCATAAAAGTTTAAAACAATTTTTTTTTTACCGAAATTTTTTTTATCGAAATTTTTTTCTCGCGTGCCGCTGGTTATCCTTAGGCCATTACGGTACTCAACTTTTACAATCCTCTCCTTAAATCTAAAAATACAAGTTAAAGGCAGAGTCTCTCGGTGGTTTTAGCGCAAACCCCTCGCATAAAGCGGAAAACTCGAGGGCTGTAGTGTAAAGAGACTCCGCAGTTTCGCGCTTATACAGACTAAACTTACGATCTAACGTATCGTAAATAGAATTAAAATTACATGTAAAACACGCGTGCGCCTGCTTTCGCGGTGCGAGGGTTTCTTGTGTATTTGTGCTTATTTACAGATGTGGAGATGAATGATTCTTTCTCTCCTCGCGTAAGAGAGAAGGAAAGGGAGATGATGAGCTTTTGTGCAGTATCTTAACACGCCAGGGTGAACTAATGTAAGATACTTTCGAATATCTTGATTAACTTCAATAGACGTATTATTGCAGAATTTGCGAATGAATTATGCGATGCGTGTGCGCGTATGTATAAACGTATCACAGATTTCACTTGGAACTAAACAATCAGAGCAGTCCCTTTGTCTTAGTCCCTATCTCACTGCACGATTAGTTTCACAGAGTTAATAGCATTGCTCCGTTTCCTTCTTTCACTTTACCCTCGACTAGCTTCTTTTTATACATAAATTTGAATAAAAATCACACATCCTTACATTCATAGGAGACATAGATTTCGGATGCTGCGGTAATATATAATCATATATTATTTACTAATTCACAAAACTTGATTAACTTAATAGCAAATAACGCCGCTATTCGTCTTCAATTTACAATTTACATAAAAATCAAATTTATAAATACATTGAATCAAATCATTTTGTCATCGTTTTGTCATCGTTTAGTCGTCTATTCCGTTTCTGGAGTATTTAGAATCTTTAAAGAATCAAATAATTTGTACAATAATTGACACTTGCGTCTATGTTGGTAAACACCTCCTAAGAATGTAACTTTTACGTATATCTGCCCACTGTTCTCTGCTTATCTTGTTCACAGTCACTTACAACTTCTCTGTACTATAGTCGAATGTATTGTTGCAGTCATCCTCAATGTAATATTCGAAATACCTTTCAGTTGAGAGTTTCCTCTCCATGAGATCGAGTGCGGTTCTCGCGTCCTCTGCCGAGTCGTGCTCTGCTATTTGGATCGTCTTGCCCAGCACGTTCTTAGCCAGGGCCTTTAAACTATTCCGATACGGGAATCCCTTAAAGTGTGGGTACGACACGGCGGTATCCGCGACGCAGAGGTGGATGATCTTCAGCGCTCGGAGGTCGTTTTCCAATCCGTGACCGACGAGGATCGTCTCGGCGTAGATAAAGTCTAAAATTTCGCGTTGCACGTCGCGCAAGGTCTTTTTCACATTGCGGAAGTTCTCCGCTCTGAGTCCACTGAATCGAGTGTTGTAGTCAATGACCGGCGCGGCCGGCTTGACCAAAGTCTCGTAGGCCACTACACCGTTCAGCGCTATAATCGTCACTTTTCCCACTTCTATTCCGTTCCTGGTGTAAAACGTCTCGCAGTCCAGGGCGTAAACTCCCAGGTAGCAATCCTCCTCGTTGCCGGGGTACGGCTGCGTCCTCGCGTAACCCTCGAGGGGTCCGTTCCTACCCGGCAGAATACCAGTCCAAACGTGGGCGGCGCCGGTCGCGCAGCCGTGCGCGCCCCTGGGAGCTTGGCAGCAGGTCCACACCTCGTCGACGCCGTTGCGATGGCATCTGCCCCAGTGGTAGGTGCACTTTTCCGCGTGGACGTACTCGCAGGTCTCTCGCACCATGTAAAACGAGTCGTAGCAGCGAGCGCAGGTGCGCTGGACCAGCGGCGACAGCTGATAGACGTGCTGCTGCTGCTGATGCTGCTGCTCGCCGTCCGAGTTGTTCTCCAGCTCCTGATCGGAGCTCTCGACGGAGCTGCTGCCGTTGCCGCTGTCGACCTCCTCGCTGGAGCTCCTCGCGCTCTTCGGCACGAACTCTTTCGCGTTCGCGTTCAAGATCGATCGACGATGCACGAGCCGCGAGGACCACTTCTGATGGGTGTTGGGGTAATGCTGATAATGTATCACGGCCTGGTCCGAGTGCTCGCTGTGCGGCACGGGATAGCCCATCTCCTCGAGCTGCCTGTAACTCAGCGTGTACCTCCTCAGCCTCTCCGCGATGCTGGTACTGTACTCGAGCTCGACTCTAAAGTCTTGCATTATTCTGCGCCTCTTGTACGCCTCGAACATCGCCATGTCTTCCGATCGGTGAACGACCGCTCTCTCGTTGCTCGATCTCTCCATCCTTATCTTTCGTTGCTGCTGCTGCTGCTGCTGCTGCTGTTTTCGCTGTGGCGGGGGCGGAGCGTTATGATCGTCCTCGTGGTCCTCGTCGCGTACTCTCAGCTCGCGTCGCTGCTCGCGCGTCCTGTTCTTGCGCTGGCGTCGACTTAGGATGGCGCGCTGCTGCGCCTTCTTCCCCGAGGAAGAGGAGCTCGACGTCGAGGAGGAGGGTGAGGGCGGCGAGAAGCTGTTCTTGCTGGATTTGCTAGGGTCGCCGCTGGCTTTGGCAGTGGTGGCGTAGTTCAGCTCGTCTTTCGCCAGGCAATCTTTGGTTCACACAGAAAGAGAGACATTATTAGTCTACTGTCTTTGATTTTTTTTTTTTTTTTTTTGCGATGCTTAGGCTTACATCTCCCGCTTATGATCTATACTTATAACGTATAATTAGTGAGTATGTCTTTTGTGATGTTTTATTGAAAAAAAATATAAGCTTTTTTTTTTGTTGCTCAAAAGCGGTTACTTCATGTCACTGTCAAACTTGCACGTGGTCTCTTTAATAAACGAACTCGCAAGGCTTTTTTATATATTTTGCCGAACCAGTTTCGTATATAATAAATCGCTTAATTGCATAAATTTAAACCGCCTGACGGCGGCAGGTATACAGTCCAGCTCTACGTGATTCTCGAAACGTATCGACGAAAAAAAAAAAAAAAAAGGAAAAAACATACGCGCCGCGAATTTTATAAGCGTGTGGCGTACGTGTATATTATGGAGGTAATAAAAGGTGGTTACGCAACGCGTGAAATCTTCGATGGCACATATTTGGCGGCTCCTCGAATTTTTATACGCCGCTTCGAAAGTTAGTTTGACGGGAGAAATCTATGCTTAATGGAACCACCTTGACTACGAAATAATGGGTCATCGAGGGAATTTTGGCTCTCTTTCACTTTGAGAAAAAGCGAAAAATCAGCGTCTCCGTTTTATTTTTCTCTCAACTGAACGATCTTTGGAAATGTAACGAGTCGACCTTGGAAAGCTAAAAGTTCATTTCAGCAGCTGAATAATTCGCCGGTTTAAAAGCGTACAAACAGTTTCTTGTTTACGTTGCCAGTGATTCAACGTTTCCCTAATGAAATCATTATTTTAAAAAAAGAAGACAACATTAGCGCATTTGGCCCAAGAGCACCGCGAGCATTCAAGAGCAAGGAGTATATAAATGGCCATAAAAGGAAGACATGCGCGCAGAACGTTCACCAAGCAAAAGCGCGAAAGTATACGCGGACGAATATACTCGAGAGGATCCGCGATCTTTCCCAGCGGATCCAGACTCGGCGCATTATCGCAGCTCGCATGACTAACATCCGCTTGTCGGAGTTTTGAACTTGATACTCGAGCGCCAAGGAAATATTTATCGCGATCGGGGTCGACTCCTCCGCGAACGGGGCCTTTTTTCGGCGCGAGACAAATTGTTTTTTTTTTCTTTCCCTTTTTTATCGGAAATTAAGAAGATTCAGGCCGAAGAAGACGGGAGAGCAGAGCTCGGCCGCCAATTTGATTCGCGAGTCGGAGAAGCGGAAGTGTGCGCCGTTGGCCGTTGCTGCCGCAGAGATCTTTTTCATTGTGTCGATTCCGCGCGCCGACCGTTATTTCGCGCGAACCGAAAGTGTAAACTCATTTTAAATTCATGCTTCGCCGCTATATATGGGTCAAGTTAAATTTAATTTTCAAAAGTTTCGGTTTCGTTTCTTTTTTTTTTGCGATATCCTTTTTCTTTTTGTTCTCGTTTAAGCGCTTTTAATTTATGCTGCCGAGTCGGATGAAAGTTCCTTTAATATTAATTTAATGAAAAAGCTACGCATGCAGACATACACAGTTAAAGATAATTGTAATATAAAGAGAGTACCATGCAACGTATAACAATTAATAAACATTTACCACTAAAAGTATATTACCGAACCTTTCCCCCCGCTTCGGTATCAAAAAAAAAAACCTCGCGAAAAAAAAATAGAGTCCGTTCGGAAATTATATGCGAAATTCCCACGTGCACAATGAGCCACCTCGAGAGACGAGCGTTCCGGACAATAGCGCGCGACGACGTCAGCTGATTCCGACCCCACGAGGCTTTTCACCTCTCTCTCTCTCTCTCTCGCTGAAAAAGAGCTCGCCGAACTAGAACCGTTCGAATCTCGGCCAACTTTTTCGGCGCATCTATATATACACTCTCCGCCGAGAGAGCCCCGACGTTGATCCGGCTCATTGTCAGGGTTGTCGAATCGGCGCGCGTCGCCGTTTCACGGCTTTAGCCCAGTTCGCGAGCGATCGGCCGCTGCTCCATTTTCCGTTCGCGCGGCTCCGATAACGGAGTCTGCGCGAGCAGCGAGGCTCCGTTATAAGAGCACATCCTCGTGCATTATATACGGCGATGATCCCCTTTTAGGCGACTCTCTCTTTCTTGACTCTCCGCGCGCGGTTGTGCGCGCGTGCCTCTTTTTTCGGACCGGATTTTGCGGTGCGGTTTCGCTTTTTTCGATAAGCAAATGCGCCGTTTGTTTTGAGAGGGGCGCAGGAAAGTTTCGGTTCTGGTTTTATTTGTCTTTCTCTCCCGGGTTTTATCGAGATCGAAAGCGACCCGGAAGTCCAGCGTCGAGCTTTCGGATGTCGAGAGCTGTTTTTTGGTTTGCGTAGAAACTCGCGGCGATCTTCGATTTGTTTTATATGCGACTTCGTAACCGAGAATGACTTTTGGTTATCGTATACTTAAACGAACGTGAACTTATTTACACGGAAACCATACTTTATCAGAAAAAAAAACGCTTCGAATAAACACTTGAGCAAGAAATTAAAAAGATATATATACGCCAATCGTGGCCTGCAAAGACTTATGTAAGAAATTTCTCAAACGAAACGTTTAAACAAACTCCTTTTAATCGCGTCAAAATTTCCGCGCGCACTTTTGCAACGCTTCCCATGCGGACTCTGATCTAATTAACCGTCCGTTCGATCCCGCCAGAAACGTACGTCATCCAGATTTCAGTCGGTTGGCGCGTCAATCAAAAGCTCCCCCCCGATTCTCGCCGCATCTCATGAATACGTCGAAAATCTTTATTCCGATATCATCGACTGCGCTCCCAACGTTCCGCGGCGGACTACAAATTTATCTCATTTGAATACCCCTCCGAGGCGCTTCGCACGCGAAGCCACGGCAAATGCAATAAGTGTAATTGCGCGGCAATAAAAAACGAACGCGAGGACTATATAACGCCGCCTCGATAATGGCACGCGACTCTGTCGACTTTTTCGCGCAATTGCCGCAAGAAAGTGTGCGCGCCTCCTTTGCGCAAACAACCGCCTCCGCGCGTGTGTGCGTGTGTGTGTGCGGTCGCGAGACGACGCGTATCGTGCGCCAAACGCGAGGAGAAGCCCAAAGGACGACGATTGATGGACTGAGTCTTAGCCGCGCGGCCTTGGGGAAGACGACGATAACGACGCCGGGGGAAATTAATTCGCTCGAACGATCGCCGCCTTGAAGTGAATTCGAGCGATAAAGAGTGTTTGTTTTACGCGGCGGAGGCGCACAGGTAAAGGAATCGAGCGCGATGTCTGCGCCGAGCCGCGACTCAATAAAATCTATATAACTTGAATAATGCAAGTCGATTAAAAGCTGAGTTATGCAGACGTCACCTCGAAAATTACGAGTCACGCGGGGATATATAGGTTACGGACTATTTGCGCGTTAAAAAAATAACGATAATCTTCCCTCTCTCTTATCGTGCAGTGAGCCTCTCTCAGCTGCTCGCAAAAACTTGGAAGCCATTACGTATATACGTCGGTACGTCATAGCAGTCTGCTTTCTTTGCACAAAGCTCTCGGAATACATTTTCTTAATAAACGATCCGCTCTCGATCGTTCGAAATTTAAACCGAAGCCGTCGAAACCAAAATTAATGGTCCACGAGTCCAAAAAAAAAAAGAAGGGGAGCCAACCGACTCGAGTTC
This sequence comes from Ormyrus pomaceus, assembly GCA_900474385.1. NCBI lineage: Eukaryota > Metazoa > Arthropoda > Insecta > Hymenoptera > Ormyridae > Ormyrus > Ormyrus pomaceus. The sequence continues at coordinate 13,486 of UCOM01002538.1, read as the reverse complement.
CGTGCAAAAAAATCGGCGAAAAAGGGCGGCCGCCGGCGAGCCAGACGCGCGCGCACACCTCGGCCGCCGGAGAATCGCGATTAATAGGCGGAAACGCGATTGTTCGCACGTCTATATACACCCGCAGCGGCGGCGGCAGCAGCAGCCGACGGCGGCGGCGGCGCGTGCATAGATAATAAACAAGCGATCCGAGCTTTTGCGTAACGATTACGAAACGCGTCGCCGCCGCCGCCGCCGCCGCCGCTGCTATCGCAATGCACTTTGCCGAGGAATTTGCATGATTACTGAGCGGCGGGCGGAGATCTCGGTTCTCTCATTTTTTTTTTTTCGGGGTGCCGGCGCGAGGATACGGGGAAACGGCGCGGTGCGCTGCTAGGCCTTTCTTTCCGAGAAGAACGATGAGGCGGGAGGAAGAGGCGGGGGTTTTTTGCGCGGCTTTTTTTCGACCTCGAGCTTATATTGAATTTTTAGTGGGGGTCGGGATGAGTGGTCGATCTGTCAATGTTTATTGGTGCAGGAATCAGCTGAAAGCTACTTGTTGTTTTTTTATTTAGTGACTTTAACAAAATCCATGTTGTTTATTAATATTTAAATTGTTTGAATGTCAAAAGTTCAATTTTAATAGTTCGTACACCGCTTTGCCGACAAATTATAAATAGCAGTCTGTCCACCTAATCGGCGTCGAGCGAAGTTTCATTATCCCGGCAAAACCCGTCGACCGTTTTTACCTAGGGGCATAAAGAAGCATTAAAACCCGTATCGAGATCAAGTATTTATCGCTCGGCAGTCCTCTCTCGACCTCAGCCGCGGCGGCGCCGCGAGCCTTGGAAACTGACCCAAAACCCGGCGAGCGCGGAGAGGCAAAAAGCGCCGATCGTTTCAACGCGGCGATCCCGCCGATCCCAGAGGCCGCCCCTCGCAGGACTATCAGAGCCGAACGGCAGGCCCGGTTCCTTTTTTTTTTTTTTTTTTTCGGCCGGCCGTTTCCGCCTTTTTGCGCCGGGGGGTTAGATAACCTCGCGAGCCACGCGCCCGTGCGTCTTCTGCGCTGATGTAACGCGCGGCCGCAAGTGGCCGCGCGTTTACAATTAATGAGCTATTAATGCAGCGCTGCTGTGTATAGGAAGGAATTACTAACGAGAGGATGGTAAAGAGGGCCCGATTGTTTTAGTTTTTTTTTTTTTTTTTTTTTGAGTGAATTGAGCTCTTGATTCTGGGAAATTATTCCAAAGTTTTTAGAGCGGAATTTCTTTTATCATCTTTCAAGGTATTCGAAAGAATTCAAAGTTGAAAAAGTGCTTTATTACCGTAATACCGCAGGAATAGATCTCGCGAAACGGATATCTACTCGCTCTCCCATAAATAATCCCCCCCGCTTCGCCAGGTATAAATATTACCCGCCGACCATCAATCCTAAGCCGCTCGCGGATAAAAGAAACGAGCTAAATAAATCGAGCGGCGAGTCGTCGAATTAAGATAAGGCCGCGCGCCACTTCGGAAGCGGTATATTTACATGTCGATATGCATGCCTCCGCGATTATTTACCGTCCGCGCGGATAAAGACAAGCGATTCTCTCTCTCGCGTTAAACGTGAACGAGCGCGCCCGCATGCTAAAAGAAACGAATATTCGCTCGAACGAGGCGAGCGCCGATAACCGCTGACGAACGCCTGCTTTATTCATAAAGGCTAATTTCGCAAACGATCGTTCGTCTTGCTCGAAGGAATCTCGCGCGAGCCGCCCCTCGGAGCCGAGCAAATTTTTTCGTGCAACAAAAGAATATACCAGCAATTATACGTCGTAAGGATGTACGAAACTGCACGAAGAAAAGTCTTTGAACGAAATTCCCTTGAGCGAGGATCGGTTGAGGGTGGATTTCAAGCGAACCCCGTTGAAAACAATTTTGTAGAACTGAGTTTGTAGGATTTAGTGGGTGCATCTGCACCGGAACGAACAAGATTTTATACAGTATCTTTATGGTATTGATCAAAACCTGACGATAATGTGGGTCGCTTATTTTTATCTTTATCTAACTATTATTTAAATTAATTTTACACATAACTTCATTAGACTCGTACAACATTCAAGGAGACCATAAATTCATTTATCGTCAAATTATGATCAACCCGACACGGTAAACAATTTTTATCCCCCGAATCCACAAAAAAAAGTCCTACAAGTTTTCATTTTCAACGGGTGGAACTCGCAGATAATGAAGTCGTCGATTTTTCTCCGCGAAAAGACACCATCGAACAAAGAGTACACAGACAGTACGTGAGCTCGGGGGAAGTAAGCCAGCGATAAAGAGACGATCAATGAACCATGGATGTACAAAAAAAAAGAGAGAGAGAGAGAGAGAGATAAAAAACCTACCTTCGGCGCAACTGGCGAGGTACTTTCCGTTGGCGGAGAAGCTGATGTCGAGGACCGCGGCGGTGTGACCCTTGAGGGCGCCGACCAGCCAGGGATGGCTGAACTCCTGCTGTGCCTCGCGGCGCTTCTTACTCTTCGCCTGTCGCTTGCTGGTCACCTCGCGCTGCTGCTCGCTCTGCTTCTTGTCGTCAGACGCTGGGACATCTGGAAAAGAGGAGGAACGACACGGTCAGTCATCTGGATCGTGGGAGAGTCGGAAATGCGAGGATCCTCAACTTAACTAGAATCGCAAATGTACCGTAAATTGAAAGCTCTCCTCGGGCGAACGGAGCCGCGAGAAAGATGCGAGGCATAACCGGCGCGCTGCAGCGTTCGGGGGCTATAAATAATGACGCAAACGTCAGCGGTGCAAACGCTTCTATAAATATTAATCGGAAAAGCAAGCGCATCTAATATATAGCCGAGGCCCGCTCGAATCGGCGTTCCAGGGACGACTGAGCCCTTTGAAACGCCCGTCGGACGCCGAGCGGGCCGAGATAAGTGCTTTCTTATCTCGGATTTTCAAAAGGCCGCGTCGTCGACGACGGGAAATATTTCGGAGGATTCATCGGTAAGTTTTTCTCGGCTTCTGGCCTACTTCTTTCGAGCCTCGTCTAAACGCAATAATCTCTGTTTTCCCGGCGAGCGAAACAAAGGAAGCTCGATTTAGTCTACAACGCGAAAAGAGCGCCGCGCGTCGAAAGCTGCCGCGAAAATAAAAGCTCTCCGCTCGTAAAGCCGCGCGCGCGCGGGGCGACCTTGGCCGGTCCAAAGTCGGGGGGATGCGCGCGGTTTCTCTCCGCGCTCCTCGGACTTCCTGCACCGGCACACACAGAGCCTTGCCGCGCCGGAAGGCCTTCGGAATTAAGATTCCGGGGACCTTCGCTCTCGCGCGCGCCGGACTCGAGGACTACGCGCGTGGAAGCTCGACGAGCGCGCCGAGTCTGTTTTTTTTTCTTTTTTTTTCTGGAAAGTCGAATGTTCTATGGATGGATAATCGACTTTGTAATAAAAATTTATTTAATAGGCAATTATACTCTTAACGATTTAGTGCTTGTAAATAGAAAAATAACTCTCGTACGTTTTCTAAGCGTAAAAAGGATCATTAGCGCGTCGATAAAAGTAAGTTTCTTAATTGACGCACTAATTGATAACTGGAAAGCGTCGAACGCTATACGAGGAAGAATTTTTACCCGAGAAAATCATTGGCAGCGATGAAAAGTCTTCGAACGCAACAATTCCACAGCCGAGAATCACGCTGAATCGACACTTTCCCGAGGAGCCGTCACTCGTTTTCTTTTTATAAAAAAAAGCGCGCACAAAGCAATACGACTGAACTAGCAAGCTGAGCAAAGGTCACTTCCTTGACTGCACCCAAACTGCCCTCCGAGAGGCTATTTAAGGGTCGGGAGATCTTCGGAAGCTCGCAGGGGAGAATTAGTCAAAGGAGATAACCGAGAGATTTGGCGAGAGAAGAGGGGGGAAAAGCTGACGCACTGAACTGCACGCGCGCTTCCGCATCTCTCTTCTAAGTAATTTTCAATCTTCGAAGGCTGAGCATTTTATGATCGCAGGAGAATAGAGTTGATGCAACGACCATCGGTCCGAAAGCCGCCGATAAATGTTTTATATCCTCGCAGCGACTGCCGCAAACTTTTCGAAGCTTTCGTCATGTTCAAAAAAAGCAAACAACAAATAATGGCCGTCCGCGTAATTCGGTTTATCGAAAAATTAAGGCAAAGAAATCAACAAGCGTATATAAGATGCTGATGAAAACCGCGCCGGAATCGCGTCATGCCGCGCGGATATACTCTTTTTATCGAGAAGCCGCAGATAAAAAAACCTCCGTGAAAAAAACACTGCCGACCAAAGAAGGGCCCCGGTGAAGCTCGCCGTCCATCGAGCTCCCCACATAACAAGCGAACGACTGTAAAACAATCCCCGGGACGGACGACAATAACTCGAGCGAGCCTGCATAATCCCACCTATAAAACCGAGAGTCCGACGAAGAAAAAAAAAAAAAGAAGGAAAAGAAGTCCGAACCGGTCGCGTATACGTCGCGCGCGACGTCCCGCGTCTTTGAAAAAGCCCGCGCAAAAAGGTGTCGTGCCCTTGATGCTCCAGATTTCTCGGCTGAGTCAGCCGAAGGGCCTTCGAAAATATTACCGGCCGCCGCGCCGTGAGCCGACGCGGCTCGTGACTCGAAGTCCTGACTAACGCGTGACTAAACGAGGGACTTATCGCGCGCTTATGCGCCGACGAAACTCCTCGGGCAGATAAACTCGGCGCGCGGTTTTTCGATACTTCTTTTTTTTCTCTCTCTCTCTTTTTCTCTTAATAATCGGCATACCGATGAATCGCGCCGTCAACGCTCTCTGCTACATTGATGCGTTCGCATAGTTTGTCAATGTTTTCCGTTTCGCGCGGAGAGTTTCGCAAGTCGGGGAGACCTCCCGAGTCGCGAGCTATTTACCGAAAACTATGACGCTTCAGCCGATTTTTAAGGAGGTTTGTTTTACAAATTGTCGCAGCGCCGAGATGAATGGCGGGGGAAGAATACGACGGAGAAATTGAACGGAAAAGGACGTCTTTAGAAAGCGGACAGAGGTTGGGTGACGAAATTTTCACGAATTCCGCACGTTTAGTATATCGCGTCGCGCGCATCGTGAATTTTTTATTATATATATATACGTCGCAGTTTACAATTTCCTGCCGAGAAAATTTATGGGAAAAGGTTCGCGTCGAAGGACACTTTCCATCCGAGCAAACATTTGGACAGCCCGAGCACACAAATCCCCGGCGATTTCACTCCTCTCCCAAACACCTCGAACACATGTAAATCCGAAGCGACTACATACACCATTTTTCGAGGTTTAAAAGCCGTCTGAAAGAGCTTCTAAGCGAGGGAACTTATCTCTCGCACCTGCCTTCCTTCTCGACTTTTTCCCCACCGACTCTCGAGCAATTTGTTTGTCTAATTATTGTATCAAGGCGAGAGATACGCCTCGCTTATCGCGGCTCTCCGCACTTATCGGGCTCTCGGGCGACTTCGCCTTGGAGGGAGAAGATCTCTCCGTCAGCGGAGAGTTTTTCGTACATCTCGGCGATATATAAGAGGGCCTCGGTGCGCGCAATACGAGACGGGCGAAATAAAAAGCGGCGACTCTTTTTGTATACTTTCGACCGGCGGAATATAAAGCGCGAGTTAATGCACTCGTATTTTACGCTTAATTTATGGAGTTTTTTTTTTTTTTTTTTTTCGAAATTGCCGGTACAGGCCGAGGCGACGAGGAAAATAAATTTGTTTGCGCCTCGTGTCGCAGCTCGGGACGTAAAAAGAAATTTTGAAATCGTTACAACTTTTATGGATTTGGTTAAAGTACTTTATTTTTTTTTTAATACTCCTTCCCTGCTTTGTGCAAAAATTTAAGACTTACTTTTAAGACTGGCGCCTCTTTTAAATACCTACTTCCGTTTAAAAAAGCGCAGTGCGATAAATGTACTCGTTTTGTGTCTTGTACTATTTATTACTTTGAACTTGTGCAACATTGAATAAGACTTATGAAAATTACCTAATTAACAATACTTTATTAAAGTTGTCAATTGCGTTACAACTCGCGATCGCTTTCAAGTGTGTCAAACGTCATCGTTCACTTAAATTTAGTACCTTATAAATAGACAGCTATTATTTACGCATTAAAAGATAATCAATAGATACGCGATTGCTCAAAAATGTTCGGTCATTTTGTCAACTTTCCCTCTCCCCGAGTTTTATTTCATCATTCTCAAGAATCCGAAAAAAAACTGGAAATTTTCGGAAACCGAGAACGCGGAACCCCTCGGGGATTAAAAATCCATCGAGTTTCAGCTTACAGCGGAAGAAGCCTTTCCAAGAAGCGCCGCTCGCCTCGCGCCCGAGAGAGAGCAAAAAGGCAATTTCCTCCTCCACTTATACATCGACCCGTGCAAAACCGTGCACTTCCCGAAAAATCGACCCCCCGCACTTCCCTCCCATCCGCAAACGGGGAAAAAAAGAAAAAAAGTCAGCCCTCCCGATCTCAGCCTCGCACGTGTCCGCACTCTCTCTCTCACCGGGCCGCGGCGGCCGTCAGATAGCGCTCGCTCGTGCGGTGCTGCCGTCCCACGTGTGGCAGCCAGTCGCGGACACGTGTCCTCAGAGGGAACCCTTCGCGCGGCGACGGCGGCGGCGGCGGCGTCCATTCCCGGCGCACCGGCGGCCCGCGGCGGCGTCATCGCGGTGTACAGTTAGCGCGCGCTCACGTCGCGGCCTAGAATTATCGATCGCTTACTTTTGCCGTCGGTCTCAGTCTGGCGGTCCGGCTGGACGGGGCGGCCGCGGCGACCGGCTATCAGGTAGTAGCCGAGGAAGGCCAGCAGGCCGCCCAGCAGAAGCGAGCAGCACAGCAGGCCCAGTTGGTAGTTATCGTCGAGGATCATCGTTGCGGACCTCTTCTGTAACTCTTCTCGAGTCAACAACACACTTTTTTTTTACAGGAGGACGATACCTCTGCGTTAGCACACTTTTTTTATTTTTTTTTTTTTTTACTCTTTCTCTTCTTTTTTTCGCGCGAGATTCCGCTCGGACGACGAGGACCGGTCGAGGTTCCGGCGGCTATACTACTAACTCACACTGGCGTGGTGTCGGCAACGAGCACCGACTGCCCAGCCAAGCGAGATGGGCGACTGCCCGAGGAGGCCCGAGAGTCGTCTTCTATTGGCGAACGCCGGGGGGCCGAGGGAATGTGGCGGGAATTCGCGACGAGTTCAAATCCGGCCCGGGCTTTCAACATCCTTCCTCCCTCTTCTTCTTCTTCTTCTGCTTCTTCGTCTTCTTCTGCACCGCCGCTTCTTTCGCGCTCGGCTATTTATCTGGCGCTTTTCCGCGGGGCTATTATATAACCTCGCCTCGAGTTTTTCTCCTGTATATCAGATTCTCCGCCGAGAAAGGGTGTCGCACACTTCACTCGCACTGCATTGCCTTGAGACACAACGCCGAGGAAGCTGGCTTTTCTCTTCGAGTCTCGCGAAGCTCTGCTTTTTTCTTGCGACTTTCAATATATATATATATGTATATGTATATGCTGGCTGCGTGTGTTGCTGATTCGAGCACCGAGAGGCCACTGAAGGCGCACTGCGCCGCCGCTGGTTTTACTTTGCGCGGCCGAGTGTTACATGCTGGTTTATACGCGCGCGGATCGCGCGCGCCGCCGATCTCCCACCACCCGCCGCAACGTTTCTCTCTCTCTCTCTCTCTCTCTCCCTCTCCCGCGCTGCGCGAGGCAGCTGCGGGATACGGATCGGCGCGCTTCCGCGGGGAGGAGGGAAGAGCCGCCTCAGCTGCTGCTCCTTTCTGCGCGAGCGCTTTGTGCCCGCTTTTTGCCGCCTTTTGAAGGCTGAGCGGGGGCCATCCTGCATGCTTCGAGGGGGAAGACAATGGGAGCGGAGGAGAGGGAAGTGGGCTCTTGGAGGAGCGCGTGGCCCCTCGGCAAGGAGCTGGTAATTCGAAAAGGACATTGCACGATTTTCTGCTTTCCGTCGAGGGAGAAGAGTGTGGAGGCAATTTTTTTTTTCCTATTATCCAACTGCAGTTTGTAAACTAGCTGCGTTACAATTCATCAATATTTTCGCGAATCCGTAGTTTGAAAACACTTGTAATCTACTTTGAAAATAACAATTCGCTCGCGGTCGCAAGATGACGCCCGAAAACATTTGTACAAAATATTGTAGCAACATTAAAATTCTCCAAAGCATTACTACATCGTAATTCTGTTTACCAATTCGCGTTCAAGATTAATAAACAGATCGCTCGTTTTCCACCGAGGCGCTCTCCCCGAGAAAATTTTTCTGCACAATGCACTTCTTTATGTACACAAATGTAATTCCTCCAGAGAATCCACAGATCTGTACTTTTATAGAATAACTTTTGTCAGATGTATTGCGAAATCTTTTCGTAATACGGAGATAACCAACGATAGACTTATCTCGCGCTATTTACCCGCCTTACAGGTAACGTATATAAAGAGATCAATGATTTATAATCCGATTACACTCGACAAAATTCAGTCGTCGAGCGCCGGCGGAATTTCCGGTGACTTGTGACGGATCGTTTCGATAAACAGGTGTGAGAAACCATAATTCCCCACTGCTCTCTCGCGACATCAGCCGTATCATCAGGGATTTTTCAAGAAGCTTCTCTCGAATCCATGAATATCCTAATTAGTCGCTCGGGCATCAGCCGCGATCAAGATTTTTCCTCGTCTCCTTTTAGCGCTAAACTTCTCAGCATTGCGCACAGTCATGAATTAAAGTTCCGCCGCTGCTTTTTGCCGATATTAAATCCAGTTGCGAAAGACGCGCCGCGCGATGACGTTACTCCACGCGTCTTCGATTTACTTAATAAATGTCGTCAGCAGAGAGCTCGATAAACGCTTAAGGGAAGATAATCGAGCCGAGAGACCATATACGCGTAAACGATCGGGGACCCGCGGATAATTAGGAAGGTCGCCGCATTGTTTATAATAACGCGGCGGCTCTCTCCTCGGCCGGGGGATATTTCGCGGACGCGGCTTTCGTAGCCTGCCATTATCAAAACACGGCTCGGCGCGAGTCGGGGGCTCGATCGATGACGCGGCGACGTGCGACCACGTGGTAGTTTTACGCCGAAGCGAAACTCCGCGGAATCGCAATTAGCGCGGCGCGCGCGGCATTGCGCCGTTTGATCGCGCCGATTAATTGCTCGCGACGAGCCGAGCCGCGCCGGCTAAATACGCTCGAGTAATGCAATTTAAATATGCTAATCGAGCTAATTGCTAGGAAGCGCCGCCGATGATGAGGCGGAAGCGAGGCGGATCGATCGGAGTGTTATGACGGACGAGCGGTGGATAGTTTTTGTATACACACATATATATATACTTTCGCGGAGGCCACGTAACCGAAAGTCGTTTCTGCGAATGACGAAACCCTTTCGCCGTTTGGAACGATATTCCAGGAAATAGCGCGGGAGAGAAATACTTCCTCTTTTCCGCGCCGCGACGGATGACGGAAGAATATAGAGCCGCGTTACATTGTGTACTTGTCCGCGCAGAATAGCGTGATTCACCCGAAGAAAGTAACGGGGCGATAAAGCGCACCGAGAGCGACGTGCGCGCGCTGTTTTTTCTCGCTCGAGATAAAAGAGAGCCTCCTCCGATAAATATAACCCAATTATTATACATTTCGCTCGCGCCGCGAGTATACAACGTCGCAGCGGCCGCCGTAAATTTCCACGGTTACGACGGCCGCAATTGTACGGTTCTCGGCCGAAAATATGCCGCGATAACCGCGGGGCTTCTTTCGTCAGCCCGCGGCAGATTGGACGTGTACGGGCAGGTGTACGTGCGAGTTCGCGGCCGATTTCGAGGAAAGGCTTTCGCGCGGAAATCAATCGGACGTGCTCTTTCGCGCATAGCCGCGCGCGTTTTATTTTAACGGACGAGCTCGAGAGGCCGATTCGCTGAATCGAGATGACGATTTTTTCGTGCTAGTTTGCGAGGGAGCTTGGTTTTTTCGCGAGAGAGTTTGGGGATTTTTCAGCGGGCCGGATAAATTTAACAAGTTTCCTCGGAGGAAAAAACGCTCTCGTTCCATATTCATCGGTCAACAAACACTTTTGTGCAAACAAACTCGACTTCCAGCTCGGCGCACCTTTTCGAGCGCCTCCGCAATCTCGCGCCGAATGAATCGGCGCGCGAACCTCCCCTCCCCCTCCGCGCCGCTCTGCCTTATCAATCGAGGCGGCGGCGGCGAGTCATCCCGCGGGCGTAAGACCACGTAAGCCCGCGGCCGGTGCCGTTCGCGGAACTCGGCGCGCCGCTCCGGGAATCGGCGGATTCTCCGCGGACGGCGCTGACGCGGCTCGAGGCGGGAAACTCGAGCCGCGGGTTGCGTCAGCGGGCGAGTTATTCGTCGCGCGGCTCCGAGCCCCGCGTTGCGTAAGCCGAGGATCGGCGAGCTTTTAGAGAGATTATTATAGTTGGATTGATGAACTATCGGACCACTTGAGAGTGTTTGCGGGATTTTAGATAAGGTGGATCGCGGTGAGCTGATTGAGGTTTGATTTTGTCGGGTAATGCGTTTTAAGGCGAGGTTAATTATTAATTACGCTGCGGTATGAAGTATAATATGCTTTACACATTTTTTACTGAATTGTGGTAAAAATGGTGATTGTCTCTCTGATAATGCTCTATTTTCACGGATAAAAATTGCACTACAAAGAGATAACTGCTAGTTCCTAATGTAATGTTCATATTTTATCTCCCCCCGAAGGTTTATCTTTTAAACAAGACTTAAAAACAGAATAGTTTTTAAAAACCCGTCCCGGTAAAAGAATTCGCGGCATACACATTTCAGCGATCGGCCCAAAAGATCTTTTAACAGATACAAGATTATACAGCTCCCCGGCGACTTCCCAAGTCCGCGATGACCTCCAAAGTTTATTCAACTCCGCTCGTCCACTTGCCGCGCGACGCCGTCACAATGAATCCTCCTTCTCCCGCGCCTCGATTCGCGATCGAGAGACCAGTCCACCCGCGGAGAGCCCTCTTCTTGCCGCGTAAAATTTCGACTCCCGCGGCCCGCCTAACGGTCAACGAGTCAGCGGGCCAAAAGAAACGGGTTCCCCCGGGCGGCTATTTCCGGAGCCGCGGGGAGATACACATCCGATCGGCCGGCAGCGGCGAATTATATACGCGCCGCGGCTCTCTCTCTCTCTCTCTCCCCGTCCCGTTAGAGAAATGCCCGGCTCTCGCGAAATCTCTTCCGCGTTTATTTCCATAATTAGCCGGGGCGGCAGCATCTCCGCTGACGTAATGACAGCGCGGAAACGTCGCGAGAGAGAGGTAATCGCTCCTCGGCGGCGGGGAGGGGAAGTGCTTCATTCGCGAAAGGGAGCGCTTCCTTGGGAGGATTTTCGCGGTGCGCCGAGAGCGCCGATTCGCTGCCGCGGCGCCGGTTGCGACCGCTGCGGGGAGGAGAGCGGTTTGTTTGCGTTGCTGGACTTTGATTGTTGTAAGAGTTTTTTTAGCGAATTTGAAGTTATTTTTTTTTTAAATTGTTAAGCTCGCGTTAATCAGAAATAGGAGAAAAATTTTTTGTAAAAATTAAGAGTTTTTTTTTAAAATACTATTTTAATGGTACTCGGAGGACAGGCTCATATTTTAATACTAAAATTACGGTAAAAATTATTAAAATATGAGTCTGTCCTCCGAGTACCATTAAAATAGTAATTTAAAAGAAAAATCTTGATTTTTACAAAAAATTTTTCTCAGTGTATATTGTATACTCATTATGTACTCCATAAGTATTAAATTAAATAAAAATGTACAAGAAAATTTGAATACAACTTTCGTTACAAGGGTATATATATGTCACACGATTAATTTGATTTTGCTTAAAGAATTAATTTAATTAAAATATGCTAATTCTATAATACTAGTATCTGGTATAGGCTTATATATTTTACTTTGTTTTCTATATAAGTTTATCCGTCCAGATTGTCGTAAGAGCACTTGGGATTTACATAAGTAAACTCGATAACGCGCAAATGAATCACCGAAAAAAAGGTAAAAAATTTCGTTTGAAGTAGCTCAGAACAAACATCAGAAGCACAATAGGCTAAAGTTTTCCGATTGTGCTCCGCGATGATGTCATTCTCACCTGTAGCATTGTAATCCAGTTTGTCGCCGTAATAGAGAAAGGTGGGAAGCAAGTCGAGCTACTTACGGGCGTATCTATTCATCTATTCGTCTTACGGCAAAGCGTTAGACTCGCGGCTCTAATCAAATAAGAGCGGCGAGATAAACGTGTCGGTTTAGGAATTCCATTATTTAAGGCGAGTTACCCGCGATAATAAATCCAGCGACAGAAATCGTTTATTAGTTATTGTATGCATCATAACGAAACTATAATCTGGATGAATAATTTTTCCGCGAAGTGCTATTCGATTTTCGGGTTACTAAATTTCATTTTGGAAACAAAGCTCGTTAACAAAAAAAAATTTTTTTTTTTTAACAGATGTTCAGGGTCAGGTAAATCCGAATTTTACCGAACCTGCTTCGTATACCTGCGTATAGGGAGCTCAGGTAAGATTCCGAGTGGCACATTTGTCGGTAGAATCTGTCTACCGGACCTCAATAAAACAGGTACCTTAAGCAGTACACACCTTTTTTAATTGCCGGCCGCTTTCCCTTTCTTTAATTTGCGGAAAAACCGGAGCTCGTATACTAATAATGGCTTACTTATAATAAGAGAATTACTATCTGTATCTACCTGGCTTGAATAAAACAAAACCTCAAGCACTACGCAGATCTTAATTAACTTTTTAATTGTTCCCTTTATACTCTTACTTACTATAATTTTGTGAAAAACCTGTATCTAAATCTAAATGCGTTACTTAATAAGAAAGTTTGCCAAACCAAAATTTCGTCTCACTTGTAGAATTCCCATTAGTTTCACGACGCCGCTTTCCAGCCAAACCTTTTCAGGCCTCCCAACGAGGGCGGCCTGAAAAATCAGCATCCTATTCCGTACGCAGGACAAAACAATAACGCCGCAGGAGGAGGAGGAGAGCGAGGTTTCCGCGGCTCCTGACGGCCGCGCGGCTCCGTTAGACGATCCGTTACTTTTCCTCCTTCTGGCCGCTCGTCCTCGATTTTGAAAAGAGAGCCGCGAGCGCCGCTCCGACGCACACACACACACACGGGATCGTAACGGGAAGGCGCGGCAGGTGAGCCGGGTTCAAAGTTCCCGATCGGGCAATTAATCGCCAGCGAGATGCCGGTAAGACCGGGAAAACCGCTTTTCCTGCGACGCTAAGAGACGATGATCCGTTAAGCCGGATTATGTAAGGAGATGCACGCTTGGATTTTATTGCTTTTGGGGAATTAGAAATTTTAGCGATTCTTGGGGGGTTGTAAATGATTGTTCTTATTTTGGGAGGTTTCTCTCTAAAGTAGAATAAGTGAAAATTCACTTATTCGAAGTGTATATGCACTTATTCGCCATGTCAAAAGTCTTCC
>UCOM01002537.1:0-25224 GCA_900474385.1 Ormyrus pomaceus | reverse complement strand
TGCACCAAGGGTTAAGTGGGCTTTTTGACCTCGTGTGGTTGCAGTACTCGTCTGCGGCTCGTAAACGCCCTCGCCTTGACTCGTACTGCAAACTCCACGCTCGGTCTAAAAAAGCCCACTTTATGCCCTTGGTACACAATATACTATAACGAGGTATAAATAAATTGAGAAAAGAAGAAAAAGACTGTAATAGCAACATTCCAAAGTTAATAATTCTTGAATCAATATAAGTTTCTTCAACAATCTATATTACCTTTTAAACTTTGACATTAGAATTCTGTACAATATAGGCTAATAAATAAATTATTATTATTATTATTATATTAGACTCATAAGGAAAATCTTGCATAATTGAGTCACTAATTTTAATGTGACTTTGGGATATATGTTTTCTAATATAAAAATATGATGAAGAATTAAGCGACGCCCATTCGGTCTTGATTTCCCAAAAGTTGTGCTCTTTTAGCATAAAGTTGAAGATAATCGATGTTTACTCAATTCCTTATAGCTTGATAACAATTTATTACTTGTAGAGTATTTTAATTGACGAAAATAAAGATTTACAATAAAAATTACACAAAAATCCATCAAAATCCATTGAGACAATTTTAGCTTGTATTTTCATTAAATTTTCGTTTGGCTACATAACTTTTGAAAAACTAAAGATTTTTGAGTAAACTGATTTTCAATCAATAATAGGATTATTTATATCACCTTTCGAATATGATATCAATTAGAATACTCTGCAATAAATTGTTATCAATCAAGTTACAAGTAATTGAAAAATTAAATATCGATTTTTTGTCACAAGGAGAGTATAGGACATTATTTGGGTAATGGATTTTCCTGTAACTTTGGGATATGCTTTCTAATGTTAAAATAGGAAGGTAGCCGCGTTCGTTCGGCTTAACGCTTGATTTTTCAAAAGTTATGTGCCCTTTTAGTGAAAATCTATGAAAAATCGATTTTTGTTTAATCCCTTATAACTTCTCAACTATTAACGGTACAGTAATTTAACTATGGGCAGGCGAAAGGTGAGATCAAATCCTATCGATTAAAAAAAAAATTTCATCAAAAAATCTTTATTTGTTCAAAAGTTATAGTCAAACAAAAAATAACCATTAAAATAACATAAAAAATCTTTTTTCTGATGAAATTTTTTTTTAACCGATAAGATATGTGATCTCACTTTTCGAATGCCAATAGTTAAATTACTGTACCGTTGATAGTTGAGAAATTATAAGTGATTAAACAAAAATCGATTTTTCTTAGCATAACTTTTGAAAAATCGAGCATTAGTCTAAATGGACGTGACTTACCTTTGTATTTTTATAAAAAACATCCCAAAAAGTTACAACGAAATTTGTGATGCAAACGTGTGAAACATGTCTTCTCGGTTTTGTAAAACAGGTTTCGTAAAACGAACTGCTTAAGAATTTTAATTTTAAAATTATTTACTGCAATAATGCACTAAAACTTCTTTTAATTTTCAGCAACAGTATTACTGTTGAAGTTGAAATTTTCGGTAAAAAGTTAAAGTTGAGTAAAAACTGGCCAACGAATTGTTAATTATTTTATTAGTGATGGAATTATTTTATTGATTTTATAAAATCAACAATTTAAAGTCAAGAAAATATAAAATTTTGTGAACGTACAAATAATGTTTCAATGATTATAAAGTTAAAGCAAATATAATCATTTCAGGAATAAAATACTTCACAAGTATTTATCTTTTCTCTAACGATGAAACGTTTTATTTAAATTTAATCAAACATAATAAAAGCAGAAAGTATATATACTTTTTGTTAACGTGGCAAAAATAAATTTGCTAAGAAAGCATACAAGTTATGTTTGCGCGCAAAACGAAAATTGGTTATGCAAAATCGTACAATTGAATTTATTCTGCGCTTTTGACCTAAACAATTAGATTTAGCTTATAAAATTTTTAAGAATAATTTTTAAAAGTGTATTTTGATTTTTCATATACATATAATAATATAATTCGATTTAATTTTGTTATTAAAATTAAAAAATAATTATAAAAGCAATTTAATTTCAGCATTTTATTCTCATTGGAATATAACTTTATAATTATCAATATGTTTAGTATTAAATATAAATTATGTTTTAAAAGAAACTACTGGTCACTGCTGATCAAGTCGCTTTATTAAAAATTGTCGCTGACGTTTCAACTTGAATTTATAGGTCATCTTCAGGGTTCAACAGAAAGACTTGTATCCAACGAATGCTGTCGTGAGTAAAGTTATAATAATATTTTATAATTTAATACAATAAAATGTTGTTTGAGCCCTGAAGATAACCTCGCTATTAAAAAGAATTTATAAAAACTTATAAAGCCGTATAATTCCTGCTGCAAATGCTCTATAAAGCTCGAAGTTTTATAGAGCATTTGCACCCGGAATTATACGGCTTTATAAGTTTTTATAAATTCTTTTTAATAGGGCTAATAAGTACAGGTCAAAACGTCAACGATTAGAGTTTTTAATAAAGTAGACAGTAATGACGATAGATAGTTTCTTTTAAAACCTAATTTAATTAAGTATTCATAACAAGCAGTCAATAGAATCGTTCAATTATCTTGTTAAATTTAATTTCTTTCTTTCAGTATTCCGAACTATCTTTAGCAGTTTATTTATTAAACTGATATTTTAATATCAATTACAATTATCTTTGTTCTTTTAAAAACATAAAAGTATATATAGTTTATTTATAGTTTTTTAATGTAGTAAGTGATTTTTATTGGTACTTAGAATATAATATGAAGCCAGTTTTTTAATGTACTAAACTATACATATTATTATTGTACATATTTTGATTGGCAAAACTTTATAGTTATATAGCCTTAATACATTAAAATGTACTAAACTTTTTTTTTTAATTCGTTCATTATTGGCTTTAGGAATCAAAAAGTACAAAACAGCCACGACGCAAAGTGTACTAAACTACTAAACTGATTATAGTTCTGCCATCTGTTGGAATCGTCACTTACTACTTGTACCAAATGATATTTTTTTTTTATTTTTGACTTTATCTTTTATCTTTTTATTATACAGGGTTGTTGGTTTGGACAAAATGCTTTTCGGGACACCGTTGACCATCTATAGCCAAATTCAGGGTGTATAAAGTCGAGATTACATGGAAAGTATATGTATATACATATAATACTTTCTACGTAGTCTTGATCTCTGAGAACTTGAATTTGGCTTCAGAGAGCTCAAAATAGCACTTTGTCCTTGATCTCTCAGAACCTGAATTTTGCTACAGAGTGCTCAAAATAGCACTTTGTCCAGCAACTCAGTTATCAATCAATTATATATAGGTACTTTTTTTGAGTCGTTGCGCATTATCCGACTTACCCTTTTATAAATTTGTGTGTATTGTAATGTGTGATATTGATTTTAATTTTATTATTTAATTTAGAGCATTCCAATTATTTGTACAATTGAAATATTTAAATATAAAATTAAATAAAGAGAAAAATTAAACAAACGATCCTGATGTTAATAGTGCCTTTATTTCTCACTGCACCACTTTCATACAGTCTCAAGTCTTATTACATTAATAAAACACATTTGCAACAATGTAGTGTGTTTCAAAAAAGTGTCCTTTACGAATATTTGTTTTTCAATTTTTGTCATTATACAATTCACACTTGTAACAACGCATTGTAATTGCATGCTATTTCATTGTGAATGCCAGCATTCCCACCTCAATTGTCACCTAGCATTTTGTGTATTTTTATTATTTTTGAATACGTATATGTTCAACTACGAATTTAAAGACAAGAAAAATTTCTTTAGAAAAAGCCTATAGTAATAATTTGGTGTGTGAGGAACGAAATTTTGATTTCGGTCTCTTTTCTTCGTCGACGCAAAAAAGCTGAGAGAATAAAGATCGGTGGAGAAAATCGTCAAGTATACAAATTCTTAAAACTATAAAAATGTTATGCTTTTATACTGTTCATTATACTATTTATTTAACACAATTTTTTTGTTTTTCTAAATCATGTGTAATTTAAAGTTCATTTTTCTACTGTCAACTTTAATCACAAACATAATGAACGAAAGACTATGTGCTTCCATACAGTTAATGAAGGCTGCGTATGCAATGTATTTATATTCTTATTTATTCGCTCTCCCTGTATTTTCCAAGTAGACTTTTCGCGATTATTGCTTTTAATTATGAAATCAGAAACGAAAGTTTTCCAACTGCTGTCACTGACACCGGGTGACACACCACTCATTCTTGTATAAGCTTTTGTACACACGAAAATCACTTTTGGTGCGTAATTTTTTTTCCTTCTCTTATTGCATCGATCTTTTCATTTTTTCAAATTATTCTCTTTTTTGAAAGTGAAATTCAATCAATTTTAATGATTTATTATTTAATTGCAATTGTATAAATTAAATTATTTATAAAAATGATCGATATTAATCAGCAGAATACCATTCGTCATTTTTAGAGTTTTTAAAAATGTAAAAAAAATATCCTTGAGTTTTTAGCGATAAAACTTTTATAAAAAAACAAAAGTTTTAATTTTAGCATTTTGTAAGTACTTGAAAGTTAATACTGAGTAAAATAATAAATTTTGTTTCGACAAAAGTATGAATAGAAACAACCTTATTAAAGTATGCATTGGTCAAATTATATGCATAGAGAGTGCTTGAAATTAGGGGAGTGGCACGAGCTGATTTTTTCGCTTTTTAATTCTTCATTTAATTTCTTTTAATACTAATTTTCGTTTATATTAGCGAATAAGTATTTTGCAAAAAAATTATTAAATTAAATTTTGAACACAAACTCTAAAAAGATATTTGCACTAATTCATAAAGTTAAACGATCAACTTTTTTGGTACAATAAAATGAAAACTATTATCGCTTTTATTAACTTGGAATGATTCATTAAAATAAGTAATTTTTTACTATTTTATTAAAACTCGAATTATTATTTTTTAATCAGATGATTTAACATTAATATTATTTTCTGTGCATGTATGGAACGTAATTGAATAGTAATTAAAAACTATAAAAAAACATCAACTCGTCCATACGTTTTACGCAGGAAAGTTTGAAATGTAATGAAAAAATGAAGGGGTATGTTTTGAGATGAGATTTTATTAAGAAAAAAAATAAATGTACAATGATTGGGAGCGCGTTTAAAGTAGTTTACCGGAATAGCGGTTTTTGCCTTTTTCGTATTCCTAAAGTAAGTCGTTGTTGGTTATTCACGTATTTTGTTTTGTGACAATACAACGGCGCCAGTGAGAATGAAACTACTTTCTATGGTGCTCAAGAAAAACACAAGTGCTTCTTCTGGATTTGGGATACGAAGATATAATTCTGTTCTTTTAATCTTTAAATACGAAAAGTATAGATGACGATGGGAATGAACGATTGTGATTTTCAAATGGCAGGACGACGTTTGTCTTGAAACGTGGAACAATGATGATGAAATGTATGTAGGTATACAGGCTGCTTTTGCGCTTTTTTTATTCCTTGCATAAGATAAAGATGATAAACGTTGTTCGCTCGCATGGACTCTTGGATATTTCTTCACTACATTTGTTTCTTATTTCACCCGCGATTCATGTGTATTTTATACCCCGGATTTTGTGAAAAAAGTTTGTTACAAATAATTCTAATTGATTTCTTGTACTATTCTGAATAATTATTTATTCAAATTAACACGTCTTTACAAATATAAATAGGTGTGAAAAAAATCAGTGGATTATCTGTAACAAATTTTCCTTAGAGTCGTAGAAACGCATTTTTCAAATGTTTGGCAACATGTGCACCAAACAATATACCGAAGAAAAGAAAAAATAGTTTCTAAAAGTGTGTCGTTAACTCTACTTCTCTTTTCCTCGCACTTGTTTGGAAACATTTTGAACACTAGACTCAACAATTGCGCGTTCATATTTTTATCTCCTTATCTAATGCTCAAACGTTCAATATTTTCGATCGTAATTTTTGTTAGAATTAATCCTTCCTAATGAACTTCTACTCTACAACGATCTCAACCCTCTCATATGCCTGGAAGAAAAATTGTCCCCGGTTTTGGTGTACTATTAATACTTATTCTTTTAGTTTAACTCTAAATGGTCTTTCTAACTATATCGATGAAAGAACCCTTCGATATAAGTTATTTTTTTTTTAGTTTATTTTCTGTAAATTTATTTTTGTATAAAAAGAGGAATTTTCGAGGAATTTGAGAAAGTCGCATTTCAATCGTCATTCTTTTTCTTTTATCATATATGTATACATGTATATATCAATTACAACCGAAAAATATAACAAGCGCGTAATCGACTTGCGAGTGCGCGCTCATTGTTTCCTCGCTTGTCGCAAGTGTACGCGTAGAATAAACCGCTGTTGCGGAATTTTTACTTCTGCGTTTGTGACTGCGTAAGTGAAACAATGGGGCCTCGGGCAGGTGATATTCAGAACGGTTACAATAACTTGTTTTTTACGATAATAGCAGAAGAAAAATGATAAAGAAAAGAAAAAGGGCTTTGTCGATTCGCGAATTAAAAAAAGCGGCGTTGAGAGAACAAGCACCTCGCCACGTATTTCTTTTTTTTCGCGAGTGACATCAAAACTATGTACTATATATTTATTCAAAAGAAACTATACTTCAAATACGCTTGCTTACAGTCTAACTGACATTTTTTTTATCTTGAACGCTCGTTATCTTCCCTTTCATTTTTCTTTGCTCATCTAAATTGAACATTAAATATGCTACTTTAGAATAGATAACCACTATACAAAAGTTTCCTGGCTTTTCTCAGGTTTTTCTTTTCTCTCGTACGCGTAACAAATACATTTTGTCACATTTACCGTTACACTTTCTGAAGGTCACCTACTCGAACGCGAACAAAAATAAACAAGATTTTTTATTAATAATGTCGACATCGTCGTTTTCCGCTTCCTCGTTCATTTTGATAAAAATTGAAATCAAAAATATAAATATATGTATGTCAATAATTTTTGCCAAAGCTCTAAAAGACAGTTGCAATGACGTTCTTCAGAAGTGATTTCTGCATCATATCATTGCTTTCATGGATGGCTTCGCGCAAGTATTTTATTTTTATTTTTATCCTTTTTTCTTTTAAGAATGTACTCGTAGTAATGGTTTTAATTATTCTTTCTTACAAGGACTCAAGAGTCTTAAAGGATTGTAGGATTTTTTTTGGGAGGGGAGGAGTTGCAGAGAGAGGTCTTAAGATCCTAAGTGTCGCATTCGATCCAAATCTAGTCGACCGTTTCACTTCTTTTTGTTTTTGTTGTTGGCACCGCGCGGCGGCGTAACCGGCCGCCCGGCGTTGAGGCCACCATACGAGAATTTCTTTTTATCTGCAGGTTTCAGAATCTGGAAACTGCACATAAGTGTCTCATCCACAGACATCATAGCGCCCGCGTTGTCGAATTCGCCGCAATAATTTGGCGCCGAGAAAAGTGTTACCAATTGCCGTTTTGCAAAGAACTCATAGCCGTCTTCAACCACCTGCAAGAAAAACGATGTATCTTGTAAGATGACGCGTCGTAAGAATATATAATAACATTTATTTTTAGATTTTGACAAAATTCCAATTTAGTACGTTATGAAAATACGGTTTAATTACTTGATCATATGATAAATTAACATCATCTTATCTCCAACAAAAAATAGAACTATAATTTTAGAAATTATTTTAAAATTTTAAAAATACCTTTTTTAATTTATCCTTGAGAAGGTTATTAATCATACGCTAACAAATTTATTTTATTTATGTTTTGTTTCTCATGTTATTAAAATTTGATAATTTCTATAATAGAGTTTGTAATTAAATTGTGTTTTATTTAAATAAAAATAACTCAATAATATTGGCTATTGAACTTTAGACTTTAATTTCAAAATAAATTTTATTAAAATTTACGACTTAAAGTTTAAAATGATTCATCAATATTTCTTGAGCTGAATATTGAATTCCTTTTCTAAATCAATGGATCTTTTTGGTCAAATATTTACTTTTTTCCCCTATTTAGTTTATATAGACTAGAACTTTTAAAAATATAATTTAATGACAATGAAATTTACGCACTTTAAAAAAAAAAATAGTTTTCGAAGATTTTAATGAAAAATTATTTCTTACCTGATGTGCACGACAAATAAGGTCGAAATCATGTTTGTGAAGGAATTTGGCGACGACTTCGGCACCGAACGTAAACGAGACACCGCGGTCGTTTTCGCCCCAACCCATGGTATCCTTGTCAGGGTCAGACCATAGCAAATCGCAAAGTAAGCCCTGATCAGGCACATCAGTGGGCCGCATTATACGCCTAATCTGTTCCATGCTTTGAAGATCGGGACTCAGACCACCATGACAACAAAAGATTTTCTCATCAACAATAGCCGCTACAGGCAAACAGTTGAAACAGTCCGTAAACGTTTTCCACAGTTTAATGTTATAACGACGCTTGCCTAAAAATTCATTAAAAAATAAATTTTAAATTTACTTTTCAATTATACTGTGTCACAAATATTTATCAAATATAAAATTATATATTAAATAAATTTATAATTTTAATGTTATTTTCACATAAACTGTAGGGTAAATGTGGTAGTTACTGTGCTCCTAAGTAGACACCAGGAGTGAATCACTGTAGATTTATAGGAGTTAAAGATTCTTTCTGTTACATTAAAGTACAATAAAGATATAGTAATTGGGTGGAGCATAGTAACTAACACACTTATTCTACCTTAAAAGTTAAAAATTGAAAGGTCTTTTTTATTTCCAAATAATTGATAATAATAATTTGAGAAAATAAATTTGTATTATATGAATTTAATATATAATGTATTAAGGGCAATTTAACTCAGTATTAAAGGAATGGCACTCATTCATTAAATTTACTAATGGTTCTAGTTCAATTTAATTAAATTTTTTTTTTTAATATTTACATAATGTATATTACTATAAAAGCAATAGTTACATATTACTTACATTCATCATAAAATCCGTATATCCTGTTAATGGATGCACATTCGTGATTTCCTCTAAGGAGGAAGAAATTCTCAGGGTACTTGATCTTGTAGGCGAGAAGGAGGCAAATCGTTTCTAATGACTGCTTTCCTCTGTCGACATAATCCCCTAAGAAAAGGTAATTACTCTCTGGAGGGAATCCACCATACTCAAACAACCGGAGCAGGTCATAATATTGTCCATGAATGTCACCTATAAATATAACATAACACCAATTATTTAAATATTCCAAACACTGAACTACTTAATTATTTATATTTTTATCAAATATTATTATATTATTTGTATTATATGTAAGTTAATTTTAAGTCCTAATTTTAAGTATTTTGTAGTATTAATTTTAAGTATTTTTTATTCGGCGACCAGTCCCACGAACAGGTATTGATTACCTCTGTGGGATTTTACTGATTTAAAATGATGTAAAATTTTACTGATTGAAATAAATAAATAGATAAATAAATTTCAAATATTTAATATTTAAAATTAAAAATTTTTTAAGTTAAAAATATTATAACTTACCGCATATCTTCAAGGGTGCCTCGAGTTCCAAAAGTATGGGTTGTGATAGAAAAATTTCACGGGATTTGAGGCAAAGCCCCCGAATTTCCCCTTCCGTCAACTGAACATTTTTGCCTGGTCGCGCTCCTCGGACTGAAATACATAAGAAATTATTTTTAATTTTTTTTAATTACACTTAATATATTTATATAAATTTATTGCAAATTTGTATTCATATTTAAATTAGTTTTTAAGAATTTCAAGAGTTGTATATAGGCACTATTTTATGAACTTTTGTTGAATTCAATTTGTATCAATCGTACATAATACATACTTGATGTGAACTAATTATATATATATATTAATAATCTTGTTCAATAAATAAAAATACATATAAAAAAAACAAATATATTGATAAGTTAAATTTTTGAACAATTAATTTATTACATTGTTAAGATAATTATTCTAATCATAAATAAGTTTAATTATAATTACTTCGTGACAAATATTTATTAGTTTTTAACATTTTACTAAAATTAATTTTATAGATGGATCGTCCTTTAAAGCAAATTAATAATATATTTTTAATTCATAAATACAAAAAGCTTGTGTAAAACCTATACTTACGAAATCTAATATAAATTTTAAAATTTAAATAGTAAATAATTTATTAATTTCCTCAAATTATAAAGATTAAATTTTTTTAGATAATTAATTTTTATTAATCTACTTGAAAAATTTTTCATATTGTTTTTATATTATCAGCTAAAATTTATTTAATCTCCCGGCAGTCGGGGTGGTTCCTTGGAGCCATCTAATGGTCATAACTTTCTACTCGACCTTTCAGGAACTTTACAATAGAAAACATCCACAAAGTACAACTTTCCAACATTGAAAAATCTCAGTTTTCTAAAGATTAACATGTAATTATTTAATTCATCACTTTTTCATAGTTATCATTATCGTTTTGTTCTCAATCTACATAAATAATTTAAATAATCTAGATGCTTTATAAATATAAATTATTCATACCTGGTCTTTAACAAGCTTTTTTTCTATAATTAGTTCATTTGATAAAATGATTTTAAAATATCAGATTATTTTTAAATTTCCATGCTTTTTTCTATCCAATTGAATTGAACTAGATCTCGATGCCTAGCACAACTCTCTTTGTAAATTCACAAACAACTATTCAAGTATTTAAGAAGAGCGTGGTACTAAAGACCTCGCCCAAATTTTCTTTTTGTCAAGCCATGTTTTAGGTAAACAAACAGTTTGCCTGGATTAAATTATGATATAGTTATGTGTAGTCGTAGACAGGGACAGTACATAAGGCAGGGAGCAGGAAGCATGTACGAGTGGGTGCATGATGACTCGGACACCTAAATTTATAACCCTCGTTCGAAAAAGAGACAGGCAGTTGCGTAACTATTTGTCTCTCTCTCTCTCTTTCGCACTTCGTTTTCGACATGCAAAAGGTACCCCGAACTCTTCAAGGGCCAACCGTGCCCTTGACACGTTTCGCCCGCGATTCTTTCGCTCTCTCTTGGGGCGCGATCATGCAACAGAGGACGGAGAGGAACGGTTATAAGAGAGGAGAGAGCGAGGCAGGCAAGACAGAGATGGAAACTATCAAGAGACTCGTATTAGCAGGAAGAGAGACGGCATGTTATAAAGATGGAGCGCGCGTGCAGTCGAGAGGAAGACGCCGCTGCCGTTTTCGAACAACTTGGTCGCCAACTATGAGTAGGCCGTATTATAGCATGCGTTTTACAGGGTATCTGGAAAATTTTGGAGAGGGGCATTGGAAATTAATGGAATGACTGGGATTTTTCTCCTTGAAGCAGCGCGTGTGCGGAGGCCAGCAGCGGCGCGGTCAATGCTTTCCACAAAAGACTTACCTTCCAAGAGCCGCGCTATAATGCTGTCGATGTTCAATTTATCGGCTTCAGACATCGGGCCGGGCTGTTGGGAAAATTATCCTGCGCGTCCCGGGGACCGTGTGTGTATACGTGTGTAATGCGGGCTGCTCTCCACTCCTCCTCTTGAACTCCTATCACTTGTCTTCTCTTTGCGTCGTAGGTTTCAAAGAGATATACACACACAATCGAGGGTTACAGGCGAGTGCGCGTGCGAGCACTTGCAAACCGCCGCGAGAGACACGATACACACACCGACCGCTGCTACGTCGCTCCTACTGTTGCGCGCGAAAAAAAGGAAAATGAGGCTATTTTCTCGCTTTCTCTTTCCCTCCTGCTTCTAGCCTGCACTTTTTCGCTCCCTCCTGGTGGTCGGCGATCGTGTCGTCACTTCTGTTCTTTCACTCACGCGGCGTGCAAATGGCTAGAGCTGCGAGTGCTGCTGGACAACGTCGATGTAGACGGATGCTGCTTCTACTTAGGCTCGCGCGCGTCAACGATGATGCGTGCTGCACACACGACGGCGACGACGACGACACACAGCAGCTTGGCCTCTCGTTCCTTCGCTCGCTCTCGTCTCGCACGCACGGTTCGTCGTCTCTTCTCGGGCGACGGCAGCTACTCTGTTTTTCTATCTCGCTTTCGCTCCCTATCTCTCTCGTTCTTCTTCGTTCGCGGCCTGTTCTTGGGCGAGCAAAACGGACAAGAGACAAGGTACACGCAATGGCCGCCCCGGACGCACACATCCAAAGTCCAGAGCAGCGTACGCCTATACGTATAAGGAGTTTATCATGCGCATCTACACATATTTACGAACGCTGAAAATGCGCACCCGCGCGCGCGCGCGAGTTTCCCTCCTCTTTCTTTATCAACTTCCCCCTCCTGTTTTTAAGAGAGAGAAAGCGCGCGATCAAGTCGCAGCCAATAGTCATGGGAGAAAAAGAGAGAGAGAGTGCGAAAAGTCGGTTTAACAACCTTCCCCCTCTCAAATACACATACGTAGCGGTCGAAGGCAAGATACGCGCGTCGATGTGTGGCGGAATGAGTTTTGTACTACGTCGTCGGTTGAAATTTGTACGGGGCGTTTTCATGTCGCACGATGCACGATTGTAGATGACGGATTTTACATCCTGACGTAAACTACAAATTGGCGTGAAGTTTACTCATTTTTCTACAATTACAATTACAAATTAAAATATATAATAAATCTATAAATATATATGGGTGTTAATTTTATTCCTTTCAACAGATGAAAATACATTGTTCCATGATTTATTGAAGCAGAACACCTAAAGTTCATTGCAGGTTATGTAGCTCACAAATTCAAAATATATCTGGACTTGTGGTGTTAAAATTTGATTCAAAATATTTTTTTTTGTTGCATAAAGCATTCTTTTAAAGATTTTTATCAAGTTTTGGCAAAATATAATATAAGTTATTTTCTAAAACGTGATTTATTTTAATACAACCATCTTAATAGAAGCCCAAAGGCCCATTAAAAAGTGAAGCAATTTAGTTTTCACCCCATGACATGAGGCAAACAGTCGTTGGCTGATGGGGTAGACGGGGTGACGGCGCGTTGATTTCAAGCTCACGAAATAAACTAGTTGAGTTCGATTTCGATCATGAAAATATTTTGCTTCCCTTTTTATAAATGATTCATATTTTTAAATTTAATGTAAACCATTTTATAATAATTTTTACAGAATTATCAATTTATTTAATTTATTAAAATTAATAAAGTCGTCTGGGTGCCAACATTTTTTAAATATAGTAGATAAAATAATTTGTTTCCTATAGTTTTGAAAATTATTGGTTTTCTTATTGTGAAGATTTTTTTTTATTGATTTTCTTTTCAAGATAATTAACAAAAAAAAAAAAAAAAAAAAAAAAAAATGGAAAATTGCAGCGCCCGAGCACCCGAAAAAAATCGATTTTTCTTGATAAATGCGTTACCTACGTCAATGATTCGGGGCTTAAATTAAAATTTAATTTGCCCTAATTTGTCTCATTTAATTTTACAATTAATACATTTCAACTGTATAAAATAATAGTTATTGAATAATGAATAATTATCGTCGCTCGCGCATGTGCATACATTAGCGTATAGTGTGCGCAAAAGAAAACAGACGAAACTATAAGGAGCATGGACCACAGAGCAGAGTTGAGCTGATACAATTGCTTCGCTCGAGTGAAAAATATCTCGCGGGGTAAATAATCAACTTCGATCCACATTCATGTTTATATTGTCCGTAATCCATATTCCATGTTTTGTAATCCATATTAATATTTTTTATGCTTATAGTTAATTAATTGTAAAATTAAATAAGTGACCAATTAGGACAAACTAATAGTTTTAATTTAAATCTCGAATCATTGACGTAGGTGATGAATTTACTGAGAAAAATCGATTTCCTTCCGGGTGCTGAGGCAATGAAATTTTATCACTTTTTTGTTAAATGCTTCCGAAAAGCAAATTAAATAAATTAAAAAATGGTCAGACCTTTTAAACCATTTAAAAAAATACTTAGATCAATTATTTACTTCATTCTAGGTGCCACCTTCTCGTCGGTCGCAAAAGTTATACATCATCAGATTGTTTTCCATATTCCATATGAATTTACGCAATAATAATTTAAATTAAATTATTCGTATCTAACTTCAGACCCGCGTTTGAAATTTAATTTACGTTTAAATATTAAATTTTTAAATTTTTATAAATTAATTAAGAAAATTATCCAGACCGTGTAGATTAGAATCGTTTAAAAACAATAACATTAAAATTATGACTATTAAAGATGAATAATGAATTCTTTATTGTTGTGGGAAAGGGGGAATTGCTAAAATGTATTCAGTTGTCAGGTCACAGTTGGTCTTTCTGACAGAAATTGACATTCTCTATGACAAGTGTTTAATGTAAACAGACTTTAACAATACCTGCGACCTGCGAGGCTGCGACTGTAATATAATGGAAAAACAGATCACGGTATAGTTCTCCACGATTAAGTAAAGTGAAGAGCCTTACAAAAAGCCGTTGCGCCGCCAAGCAGCTTTATATCAACTGTTGTTACCGAATTTGTGAAAACAATTTAAATAGCAAAAATGTCCGAAATTGATGTAAGTGTTAAGTATTTAATTGCAGCACTTACAATAAGAATATATTTAATCTTTTAGCTAATTGATTCATTTCTATGAGGAATCAGGTTATAATGTTTTCCTTTGCTTCGTTTTTTGTTAGCTAATAAATCAGATTTAAAAATTTCTATTTTTTATATATTGATAGTAATTGTTAGACAAGACAGTCTTATGAACATATTTTTATAAACTTCAACATGTCTTACTATGACATTGTTAATTTTCTTTAAAAAATTGTCATTGAATTAAATAATAAAATAAATTACTTATTATTTTTAGGCAAGTGAAAAAAGTGTCACTGAAAACGGGAACGAGAAAGAAGTATCTGAACTTGATGAATCTTTAGATTCTCCACAAGTTGATGTTCATTTTGAGCCAGTACTTCCATTAGTTGAAGTATTCACAAATGAAGAAAATGAAGTGGAATTAATAAAACTGTAAATTTTTATTAATTTTTTTAAATGACATTACCTTACAAATAATTGATATTTGTTCATGCTTTATATTTAGTAACATTTTAAAGAAAATAGAAATAATTTTAAATTCTAAATTTTATGAAAATATTAAAAATTCTTTAACTAATCGTAAATTTATAGGAGGGCAAAATTATATCGATATGACCAAAGTGAAACACCAGCAGAGTGGAAAGAAAGAGGAACAGGAGAAGTGAAATTACTTAGACACAAAACAAAAAATACTGTTAGGATTGTGATGCGACGAGATAAGACATTAAAAATATGTGCCAATCATTTTATAACACCTTGGATGGAATTAAACCCAATTTGTGGCAGTGATAGAGCATGGGTTTGGAGTGTTCTTGTAGATTTTGCTGATGAACAACCAAAATCACAACTCCTTGCAATAAGATTTGCTAATAATGAAAGTAAGCATTATAATAATAATTATTCTTTTATTACAATTTTTAATATAAACTAATTTAATTTTGTTTACTTTTTTTTAAGATGCTAAGCGTTGGAAGGAGGAATTTGAAAAAGCAAAAAAGATAATAGAATCTTCAGAATGCCCTGATACTAGTGACTCTGATGACGATGATGAGGAAGAATCAGAAACTGAAAGAAACGAGAAAAAAACTAATTCTTCTGGTTCAGAAACTGAAGATAAAGTACATTCCAAAGAAGAGCAGAAAAAAGTTGAAGTAAAAAGAACTACTGATGAGGTAACAACAGATCTCGAAAAGTTAAAAGTCAAAGAGGAAGATTAAAGGTATTTTTAATTTAATGACTAAAATATCAGAATGTGAATGAAATTCCTATTTATGGAATGAAAACATTCCTGCCGATGTGCATAAGCGTGAGAGTAAATGAATCTAATTTGAAGCAAACTTGTATTTTAAAAATGAATTTATATACAATACCATAGTACCTTGTGAATTTCTTAATGCATGAAAATTGTCAGTTAGAGCAAGTTTGATACCGAATTTTCAATTATTTATACAAGAATGATATTTATATCAATATGTACATTATCTGTGATTTTTAAAATAAAAATACAGTATGAAAAATGTCAAATTATCACTGGCTAGTGATTATTGATTTGTAAACATACTACATTGTAAAATGATAAAATATATAATAAATATGATAATACTTTGTAATTAAAGAGGTTTTATATTATCCGTATTTTTATTTAAATTCTAGAACTTATTAGGAACATCGATAATATATCACAAACCAGTAAAAATTGGTGTTTTTACAAAAAGTTAGGTAGATTTTGTGAAATATCTTCCCTGCTTGTAAAAATACTGAAAATCTACTCAATAAAAAAAAATGTATACATGCTAATTATAAATTAGAATACTAAAGTACATATGAGTGTTTCATCGTTGTTGCTTTTTGGTCCAGAAAATTCGATTCTTACAGTTTTCACACAAAACCCATATTATTGAAAGGTAAAATTGTATCAAATGGTTTTTCATTTTTTTATTTTGCCCTGGAAATTATAATTCATCCCTGTGACTAAAAGATTGTAAAATATTTCTTCTCTCTTCCATTGTTCGTTTTTTATCTGTTGATAGTTTTCCTTTAAGCAAACCCTCAAGTCTTGTTTGTTCAGTTTGAACAAATACATCTCCTCGTTCTAATATTCTTTCCATAGTTTTTACATAAACTTTTGCAGCAGCACGATGTTCTTCTGGTAAAGTTTCTTCAAAAACTTTAGCCTTATTTAAAATTTCCTGTAACAGAAATATGAAAATTTAGCTTCCAAATAAATATTAAATTTTTTATGGAAAATTATAAAGATACCTGTCTTTCTTTTTCGCCAGATGACCTAAATTCTTCTGCTAATTTATCTAATTTCTCAACACATCCAGGCAGTCCCAAATATACACCAGATTTTCTTTTCATAAATCGTTTAATATTGTCTGCGGTAAAGTCCGCGTCTGTTTCTGCAACGAATTTGTAAGGTTCGGTTTTTCCTTGTATAAAAAGTAGAACAACGGGATAATCTTCTTTTCTAACATTAAAACGTCGCGCTAATTCGGAATTGTCTTTATTGCCGAAATCTTTTACTCCAACTTCAGCTATTAAAAGATCGTTCGAGTCTTTTGTAGAAAGAGCTACCTTGCCAAATTCTTCATGTTTTTCTCCATATGGAAATGCAACGTCAAATTTTACAACGACAGCTTTAAATTTTGGAACAATCTAGAATTAAAAAATAATACTTACGCTACAAGATATTTTATCGTAAAATGATTTAAAGAAAAAAGAATTCCATAAAAATCAGTTAAAAGCCAATGTAACTTGGCTCTTTTTGCATCGATCATTAAAATAATTATAAATTGAAAATAAAGATTTACAAAATACCTTATCAAAGGTGTATTCGTTGAGCGGAACGCAAGCCCTGCAGTCATCGGCTGCCGACATCTCCATCTCAAAACAGAGGGTAACGATGGCGGAGATGACGGTCAAAAAAATTCGACGGATCATTGTGCTTTTAGAAGAAGACTGCCTTAACTGGGTTGCTGCACAGCAGCTTGAACTCTGGTTCTTCGGTTCTTCGTCAGCGCGGGTACATTGACTCCGGTGTCGAGTATACTCCTGTATTGACACGACTTATTATCGCAATTCTCGACAATTCACGTACACGTGCGTTCCTTTAGCCGATCACTTTCCGCTCTGCTATTCCGCTCCGTGACTTCCCGCTTCCTGCCTGTTCACCTGCACTGTGCTTCTGGAATGCATTTTCCCCAGTCAAAGCGGACGCGAGCAATAATAAAAACCACTAGAGTTAACATTCTTAAAACTCATTTTGTTGTCAATTGTTTCGAATCATTTTATTGTTAAAGTTCCGAGATATTACATTTTTTTCATTGACTGCTTGTCAATTAAAAAAATCCATTCCAAACGGCAAAACTATCCCAAATGAACTCTTTTTAAGTCACTTTTGCTTAAAAAAAAAAATTCATTTGGAATAATTTTGCCATCTGGGAATACACGCGTTTGTTATTTGATAAAATTATGTATAGATTACTAAATCAGTACGTGGTTTCCATTTGATAAAAATTGCAAGTAACCGTAGAATTACATTTGATTATTGATATTGTGTACTGTCTATAAACACTATAATATCTTAAGATCATGCGCTTGTATAAACAAATTTTTGTGCATAAGTATAATAGTCAGGCAAAATAAACAATAAACTTATATCTAAAACCGTGCACTTGCTCAAATGAAGATAAAAGGCATTTCAAGCAAATTGCAAGATAACAGATTACCACATACATCGAATACCTATAACGCCAAGGGTTTCTGCAGTTAACCTAAAACTCACCGGTTCAATTCGGAAATACTGCACTTATTCGTCAGCCAATGCAGGGCTCCACTAGCTCTCATTACCGACAAGGATGACGCTGCGTGCGAGGCCGCCGTCATAAACAAATATGAGTTTGCGCGAGGAGGTGCAGGCTGGTGAGCGAGCTCGAATCAGAGGCGGCCACGACCGGACGAAAACGCTCGAACGCGAAAGAGCGAGAGAGAAGGGAAAGAGAGCGCGACACCCCCGCCCGGCTTCCCTGTCTCGGATTTCCCCCTGATGAAAAAAAGAGTGCGTGCGCAGGAGGATCGGATAAACTTTTTATAGCGGTTACTAGTTCCAAAGTAGTAAAAAAAGCTGGTAGTGTACCGTTTAAGTAGATAAGCCTGTGTTGCGTGCGACACTGGCGACGATTGCTTCGATCATATATTTCAGTTTTGCTACTTGCGGTTCTGCTCCAGTTCTTTTCCAATCCAGACAATGCATTTTAACTAAATGTTTTATCCACATGGGTCAAGAAATTCGTATCATAAATTAAATTTTGAACATGTTTTTATTATATTCTATATAATTTCCTTTTTTTAGAAAATTAGGGATTTAATATTAGCCTCCCTTATTATGAAGAAACTATTCTGATCTCAGTAAAACTCGACCTCAATTGCATATAAACCAATGTATTATCAAATGATAGTACTTCTTTTTCCCTTATTGTTTATCGATTAAAAACTTAAGATACCTATTATAATAATTAAAAAAAGTTTTTCAATAAATATTAAAACTAACGATAGAATTAAAACAATAAAAATATAATGATTAGCATTCAGTAAAAGAAGTGGAATAAATTCTTTATAAAAATAAAACTTGTGAGTTTTCATAAATTGAAAATTAGCGCGCGATCGCAAAAGACACCGCGAACGCTTTATTATATTAGTGTCTACTTCAAAAGTCTATTTAATTTTAGAGTTACATAATTGACGGACAACCGCATATAACGCGTAATACGTGCTTCGAACCTCCGGAGAGCATGAAAAATAGGCTTCGTGAAACTCATATCAGTCATTATTTTATTACGCAAACACGAATCCACACGAAATGTACGTTAAAAAAAAATTCATTCGATTAATAGCGTAAACAATTCGTTATATTTAGTTTGTAATTATTATAAAGGATTTTATTTGAAAATTAATCGGGTCTTGGCAAAATTAATTTTATTAACATCAACAATGCTTATATAAGTATTATAATTATATTAATATAATATAATATGCTTAAATATTATATTATATTGATTATACGCATATATTCTTTAATTGTTTATTAAATACATTTACCTTTATTAATTTACTTTGTAAATATGTAATTTTAATAATACATTAGCACACAAAGAATAACATGGATATTTCATAATAATTTTAATGGTATAGCACAAAATTAATACTTATAATTTGAAATTTATTTTGTATCTAAATAAATATTAATAATAATCTAAATCATATATTTTGTTTTGAAGTTATTTTTTTGATTGAATTGAATATCTGGACCTCGATTAATTTCAATCGCATTTAAAACCTAAAAAGCTACGTTGGTATTATTTGGAAATGATATAAAATCAATAGGGTCTGCAAGTTAAAACGAACAAGGAACAGGTGTAACAAAGAACACGGAACGTTGATTTTTACATCTGCTTCTATTTCACATATGGATATAATCAATATTATTCTTGACATTGTTCCTGTTACGTGTTTCTTTTTCTTTTTGATTGCACGAGGTCATAGACTTCTGGCCGAACTGAAAATTACGCAGCATGAATACTGTAGTATACGCTATAAAAGATGTAAGAACAAATTTATACATAATTGATCAAATTTGATACATAAAATTAATTTAAGAGAAGTTTTTAAAAACCAAGAGAAATGTGAAAATATTCCCCTTTATGTTCACCGTATGATGCAGTGTTTTATCTGATTTTCCATGTCTCACTTTGTTTTCAGATAGTAACAAAAATCGATATGCTCTGCAATACATGAAAATTTACTGAAACTAAATTACGTATTTCGTGGAGCGATTGTATATAACGTACTTTTGAATTTTCTTGATTCGGTAAAAATATATAATAATTATAATTAAAGCTAGCTATATAAATAATGGTAAAAACTTCCAACAGAATTATAATAATTTTTTATAAAATATTTTATTTCTGCGTCCAAACGTTACATATGAATTAATTATCGTTAACAATCATTATTTGCGTAAATATTAAATTAACATTAAAAAACTCTCGTATTTAAAACTTTCGGATTATTGAATAATTTTTAAATATATAAGATACAGCCAGTAAAATTTTTATTTCTTCCTTCCTCATATATCTACAATATGAAATCGACTGTACATAAAAAAGACACGATAGCAAAACTGTCATGATAAAAGTATCTAAGTCACACCTTAATTATTTGCGTGAACAGTACAGGAGAAGGAAATAACACGCAGCGTGGCATGAATCAAGCAATTTCGTCAAGGCTTGTGAAGTCCTTGGAACCCTCGCAATCGGCAGTGCCGGGATTTGTTGTGGGCTTCTGATATCCTCTGTAAAGCCTCTCTTCCTCCAGGAAATAGCCGCGCAAGTTTACCAATTGTTGGTAGAAGTCTTCTGCAAATGTACGCTTACTTTTAAACTGTATATATACTTTAAAAAGCCAAAATTGTTACTACTACATTACTATTTCTTAAAGTAAAGCTTTTCTTAAAGTATGGGTATGCTCCTATTTCTAGTAAATATTTCTAGAATAATAAAAATGTTCTCTACCGTGAAGGGTTTCAACGTCGTCAAGTTTGCCACCAAAATCCTTTGGAAGACACTCAGGTGGAATGTACTGATAAACTTCAGAGACGTCTCCAGTATGTAAATGTAGCTGTAAAAGAATGCTAGTTTGAGTTTGACAATTAAAATGTATATACTGCGATTGTAATGCTAGAATAAAATATAAGAAAAATATCAGTTTCTCATAAAATATTAATTAAAATGTGAATAAAGAAGGAAATAAAATATTCAACAACATTTTTAAGACCAAAGTGAAGTTTTTCATTCAATAAATATATAAACGTTTACTTCGTTGACAAATGGTATTAATTTAATTATCACAAAACATAAACGAGGTCATTTAATTATGGTACCGTGCAGTTTTAATAAAAAATCCGGACAGAATCTTGGAAATAGTCGCAAAAGCAATCTTCCTAAAGATAATCAATAGCCATGCAATATGGAACGGCGGTATAAATAAAACTCTTTTTTTAAGAAATATAATATCCAATAAGTTGTAATGTTTTTGATTTTACGATCCAAACAAAAATTTTTTCATATAAAATGTTAATATAGTTTTCTTTTTTCTAAGCAATTAAGGGTACATTTTCATATAATTCATCCATTATAGTTCATATATGATAATACAAAAAAATGTCTTTGCAACTTTCGCTCTCTTTAATTGCACAGTGAATGAGTTATGAAGTAATTGTAGATAAAGTTTCCGCAATAAGCAACACTTATACTCATTACTGAACTCGAGTTTGCACGCTAAACTTAATAATTTTAGTACGTCGTCTCACGTGTCTTTTCAAGTTTTCCTAGTGAGTTTTTAAAACTACTTCATTTATTTAAATATCTTGAAGTTCAGTTACCATAAAAAAATAAAGAAAAAATAAGATATAAATATTAGTTATTTTTTTCAAATCAGACAAGTTTATCACACAATTATTAATATATTTTATTTTAATATTGCTTCTATAATAATTAATATTTCAATTCTTTTATGATTATGTTTTCAAATTAATTTTTTGAGTAGAAGTGTTTCATGTACAAAACCTGGGTGACTACTTTATTCTAGTTTTTTATGTAAATAACTTTTATGCTCTTTTAAGAAAAGTTCATAATACCTGAATTTTATAATAAACAAAGTAAAATCTAATTATAATTAAATTCCGTTATTTTTTAAGAAAAATTTTCATTAATTTGAATACAAATTAATGAGACTTCTGTAAATTGATATTTGACCTTTTGTTGCACGAATTTTTAAAGAACACCACCTCCTGAATATATGACTAGAGGGTTCTGTGGGGCAGTCTCGATGATTATACAAAGCTATTAATTTTTTGAAATGTATGTTTTGGTTACT
Source organism: Ormyrus pomaceus (assembly GCA_900474385.1). NCBI lineage: Eukaryota > Metazoa > Arthropoda > Insecta > Hymenoptera > Ormyridae > Ormyrus > Ormyrus pomaceus. The sequence goes on along the minus strand of UCOM01002537.1, from coordinate 2,688 downwards.
CATTGATACAGGTGTGGCAATGCATAAAGGCAAGGTGCGTTTTATACACATAAGAATGTTTATGTGTACGATTCTTATGTGTATAAAACGCACCTTGCCTGCATAAATAATTAATAAGCATAAAAGGCAGAAAAAATCTTAAAAACTTTGTTTACTAAAAATTATATAATTTATAAAAAAAAATTTTTTAATATTTTTATTCCGAAATTTCTTTTGTTCTAAAATATGCAATTCGATTTATCTAGTTATAAAAATGATTCAATGTTATGTATACGAATAATGTTATATGTTCACACCCATTTTTAAATATTTTTAACGGAACATGAATTAATTAATTAATTAATTTTAGTAAATTAGTGTTACAATTTGTCTATTAAAGATAAAAAATGTTTATAAATCTTTTGTCCATTCTTAAATATTTAGAAAAAAATTGTTTCGCTTTTATGAACATTTATTTATGAAATAAAAGCCATATTATATTTATTCTTAAATAAAAGTTTTTCAATAAAATAAATGGACTTACGATATCTAGAAGCTCTTTCTTCATAAACGGTTTAACAAGGGCTAGCACTTTGTCAACAAACCAGACACAGTTTATTACGTGAATGGCCTTTAGACGAACGGGCATTGCTTCTTGAATATATTCGAAAAATCTCCGTATTCCCGCAATGGTGAGCCTAGAGAGATGACTTAACTTCAAACCCCGCATATTGAACAGAAATATATGGCCGGGCACACAACCGTAGTTGTACAAGCTCCAGTCCATCGTCATCAACAGCACCTTCACCGCCTCGTTGAACATGTAGTTGCTCGAATTCGTGTCCGCCAAACCGTGGAAGATTATGCGGTTACCTTGATCGTCAGGTTTCGGCAGAGCAATGTAGTACCTGTTGGATTGCATCGTACAAAATGATTGTATTTTAATGGCACAATGAAAGATTTGCATTTAATAACAAAAGAGGTTCATTTTACTCCTATCTTTGGACCTAACAAGTTTCATAAGCTGAAAAACTATACACCTTTAAACATACAACAGATCTGACTTTTCCCACAATTTCAAGTCAATTGAAGTATTTTTATTCCAGTAAACGTTGGACATAGAAAACCCATTTTTTTCAGTTTTTAGCTTTTTACTCAAAAACTAGTTGACAAAATGACTTGAAATTTTTGCAGATTTTAGATATATATAGTTTAATTACCAAAATTTTATTCAGAGCAATTGATAATTTAATTTAAGAGTTATAATCTTTTTTAAAAAAAAACACGTTTTTTTAAAAAACAAATGAATTATGACAGTTGGAGTAATTTTTATCTCTGAAATCGTAGATATTTTTATGTTTTGTAAAATGCTTCTTGTTAGATTGAAATGTCTCAATCCTATCATTAAAAAAAATTAAAATTAAATTTTTAAAAAATCGAAATTCGACGATAAAATAAATAAGCGAAACAAAAAAAGAATTTTTTGTCATTATCACAAAAAAAAAAAAAAAAAAAAAAAAAAAAAATGAGCCGTGAAACATGAAAATTCTTTCAGTAGAAGCTGACAAGGGAACATTCCCAACCGTCTGCCTCCGATTTTGCTGAAATTAAGATATGTTGTAGTTTATCAAAAAATAACAGATACGTGTTTTTTTTTATCGGGGGAAAACGCTGTTAAGCGGATAAAAACTACCCTCAAAAGTCACCCCCAAAAACAGTATTACAGCAATATCTTTGGTTGTAATTAATGTTTCTTAATAAAATATCTGCCTTTTTTGCACGAAATTTTTTCTTTTATTTTATCGAGAAACATTAATTACAACCAAAGATATTGCTGTAACACTATTTTTGGGGGTGACTTTTGAGGGTGGTTTTTACCCGCTGAACAGCTTTTTCCTCCGATAAAAAAAACATATATTTCGTATTTTTCGATAAACTACAACATATCTGAATTTCAGCAAAATCGGAGGCGGGCGGTTGGGAATGTTCCTAACCATACAGACATTTTTCCAAAACCATTTATTCTTGTTCCTGACACATTAAAATGCAATTATAACAGATTTTTAGAATAACTCCAAAAATTACTGTCACCTAGCTTCCTCTAGGAGGAAGCCAATTTTATTCTGATCCGCCACTTTTACTATTTTTAAGAAACTACCTTAATATTACAAAAAAAATTTTATTAAAATAATTTACCTTCCTTTTCAAAAAAATACTAATTTTCTATTTACTAATTATATTCTTTAAAAGGATCACTTACCTCATCTTTTTATACATTAATTAAACATTTAAAAAAAAATTGCTGCTTAATAATAAAAGTTCATCTATCCACAACACTAAAGTCAAATTAATGTTTATATTACTAATGGTTATTATAGTTGCAATAATAATTGTTTATATTGTTACTTTTTTAAATATTGCATGTATTTTATATATAAATTATAATACAATCGTCGTACCCAAGTTAACAATTTTTTTTATACAAAATTCTTTATGCAAAATATTTTTAAAATTATGAGTTAAGTAACATCTAGAAAATTATCAAATGAAAACTATATTTTGTTTTAGACTTACTAGGAGAGGACACCACTTTTGGGTCACGGATTTTGTTCGAACTTTGGGAGATGTTTTATAATGTTAAAATATGAAGAAAGCCACGTCCATTCGGTCTAACGCTCGATTTTTCAAAAGTTATGAGCTCTTTTACCG
>UCOM01002536.1:0-25250 GCA_900474385.1 Ormyrus pomaceus | reverse complement strand
ACGTTAGACCGAATGGACGCGGCTTTCTTCATATTTTAACATTAGAAAACATATCCCGAAGTTACAAGGAAATCCGTGACCCAAAAGTGGTGTCCTCTCCTAGTCAGAAGCATATTTTCATAGTTGTGAAAATATGCTCTTTTTGTAACCAATGAAAATTACATTCTCGACGAAAGGATTGCATGGCGAGGAAGAAGTCATTTTGTGACTAGCTTAAATCCTCTTGTACGCAAGAGGATTGATTACAAAAGGATTTTCCTTTGCTCATGAAAACTATGATTTTTCGATTCAAAAAGATTTTATTTGATCTGAAAGGAAAAACCTATTTATAATGAGCGGATTAAATACAGAGGAATATAGTTTCCGTATAAGAGGACTCTTTTTCTGAGTGTATATTCAATGAATTTCAAGATAAAAAGACGTCGACGACAGCGGAAAAGAAGACATCTCGCGGATGAAGAGCGCAGAGAAAGTAATTTACATACTACGACGTCACGGAGAAATTTATGTTTACAAATTATATAACCCGGAGGCCGCCGTCTACCGTGAAAACGTCATTCTGCGAAAATGAATCACGTTTACGATTGGGGAAAATGCGCGTGTATTGTCAAGATATCCGCACCCCCCTGCGGAATTTTAGCCGTGGAAAGAAGAGAGAGAGAGAGAGAGAGAAGGAGTAGGAGGTCAATCTATGGAAAAAAAAGAATCCCCGCTCTTGTTTGCTCTCGCGGCAAACATTGAAATGAAATTGTTAAATTCCGGGGAGCGTGTGCACGTAACGTTCGACAAAAAGTTTTTCATTTACTTTGAAAGCTTTACATTCATAATGGGAAGCCACCTTTGCCCAGGCCTGTTTGCTCTTCCATTCGAGCGGATATAATAGTTTAATTTGTAAAGTAAATCTTCTCCGCCGTTATTTTACGAGTTTAAAAAGTTGAAAGATTATGGGCGCTTTAAAATTTCTAACGAGATGACGTCAGAATCCTTTGAACCCGAACGACAATGGGGATAACTCGATGAAACTATATTACGGCCCGTTAAACTTTCTCAAACTTTCATAGCCCCGGCCAAACAAAATAGACTTTAATTGAATTTAAATATTATCTTAAATACATCAACCGGGGGATAAAGGCGACTTTCTTCCTAAAAAATATATCCAATTAGGCTTCGTGCGCGCGCCGAAAGAAAAAGGCCGCGCGCGACGACGATATATAACCCAAAGTTCGAAACTTTGCTCTCTCCCGGACGCGAGATATTCTGCTCTAATATTCGCCCGGGACAATCGTATATCCAACTGCGACGGCTCAACTTTGACGCGTCTGTAGGTGTAAATGCTGCGATACACCCGGCCGAGAGTAATGAAATTATGGCTTGTCCATTAATGAGCCATGAATATTCGTCCGGCCCTTCGGAGCTTTCGCGCGCAGATCGCGGCGCTCGCGGCGAGGAGGGGGGGGGGGATTATTAAATCCCGCGGCAAACGACGCGCGCCGCGCTCAATTGTTTTCGCCCCTCGAAATTTTGATTAGAGAAGGCTTAGCGCCTTTGTCTTTTCCGAATGCGGGATGATATCCCGACTCCGCGTGACGAGCTAAAACAAACGTTGTCTTCGTTTTTTTTTTTTTTTTTTTTTTTTCATATATAAACGTACCTTTGCAGCCGATCGATATTGTGCGTGAGCTTCTCCGTTCCTTGGTACGGAATGCGGGCTTCCATCATAATAAAGTAGACCGGCGACGAATGCATTACCGCAATGGGATCGAATTTATTTTGGCCGGGGGGGTTAAATGATTAATGCTTCTAGCGTGCGGTAAAAATAGAAAGAAGAATTAAACTTTTTGAGGTTAAGCGCGGGGGCTGAACTTTGCGCCACGATTTACGTTGCGCGGAGTTAATTCGTCGCGCTTATTTTAAACAAAAGCGGCGGGGAGGACGGCTTCTTTAAACGAGAATCAAAAAAAGGATATGTAAATAAGCGACATCTATATAATACGCTTTTCCCGCATGTAAAAAGCACTTTTTCCATTTTCCGTCGATTTCTCTGGGGAAATCTCTTAGGTTAACCACGAAATCGCGAACGAGTCATTTTGCATAAGGAATGAAGATTTTTGCCGTTCGCGTGCCCGTCCGTGCTTAAAAAAACATTAATATACGCTTCGGCGAGTTATCGGGGAATCAGGCGGCTAGGTTATGGAAGACTCGACGACTAAATTTCATACAAAATGGGTACGCGGTTATTAGGATCGCTAATTCGAAACGATCATTCGTCATCCCGTTCGACGTACTTTCCCGCGCATAACTGCACGTTAGATAAAAATAAATCGCAATAACCGATAAGTGTAAAAGCGCGTGAATCATCGGGGTCTAATAATCCAGTTATTCCCTGTTGTTTTAAAACGCAATTTTTCTATTTTGAAAGGAAATCGATACTTAAGCAGAAACCCATTAAAGTCGAACACACAGATACACACGCAGGTATTCCGCGAATTTTGCGAATTACGAAATCGGCGCTGCACTATACTGTCTTGCAATGATTTTCCATCGGCTCCGCGCGCGGCGAAAATAATTTACGTCCCCGAGGCACGAAGTCTAATTAAGAAACTCGAACGAGTCCGCGGGACCAAAGCCACGGTGGGAAGGACGTTAATTAAAATACAATATTTCCTTTATCAATCATAAAACAAGTCAATTAGTTCGAGCGCCATTCGAAAGAAAAAAAAAGAGGTGGAAAAAAGCGAAATTACGAGAGGCGCGCGCTCGGAAAATATCGTTTAGGGGTCAATTTGAGAAAGGGAGAGAGAGAGAGAGAGAGCAGGAGTCGTTCCCTGCAGTGTGCCGGCGATAAATAACGCCGCCGACAGCGGCTCATTATACTCGAAAAAAACGCTCCTTCGTCCGACGTTAATTCATCGAATACAAGCAGCTCCGACGTTCGCATTGCACGCAGAGCCCCGGTGGAACTTATCCGTCCCTCCGACCAATTATTCTTCGAGTTATATCGCGGAGTCGTTTTGCCCCCCGCTTTTTCCCGGGCCGAGCGCGCTTATCTCCTCGGGCGCGCGGCCGTATTCTGCATCTGCGAATACGTTTTCGGCCGGGCTGAGAAACTGCTCTTATCGTCGGCTCGGGACGCTCGTAGCCTTCGCGCTTAAAGGCCGACAGGCTTCGTTCGCGCTCGTTTCGCCGTACGCCGCGCTCTTTTTATCGCGGAAAAATTAGGATCTGGTTCTTGCTTTTTTTTTCTCGATTCTTGGTCGCGAGCGAAATTGAAAAAAAAACCGCGTAATGATAGCGTTTTAAAACGTCGCGGTGCATGTAGATTAATGTAGATTAAAATGCATTAATTAAAATTCATGATATTACTATAGTAATGACTGTTTTCCTGCGTTTAATGGATATAAATGCCTAGTTGATCCGACTGCCACCTTGTAAATATTGCATTTTTATAGAATATTTATAGATCTACGTCGCGTTTCCACAATATTTGCATTGAAATAGACAACAAAACGATCTATTATTCATCGTCGCATGAATAAGCAATTGTCATACACTCCCAGCGTGTTTCCATTTAAATTCTCGTATCGCATTAAAAAGAAAAAAAAAAGACATTTAAAAATTGAGCCGCTCCGCCGATGAAGTTTTCATTTTTAAACCAGAATCCAGAGAGAGAGAGAGAGAGAGGACGAGGGGGACGAGCCAATATTCATCCTCGGCGCAATCGATATCGGCTCGATATTAGCCTTAGAATCTTCAAAAATTTACAGAGCCGCGTGTGTTGATTTGGGCATTGCAAACACACCCGACGTCCTTAGCTCGGCAAACAGCGCACTGGAACTTCAGTGACCTCCATTGGGAAAATGACCATTAAGCATACACGGTAAACACGGCGGGTTCATCCCTCCCCTCCGCCCCCCTTCGAGAAATCATTAAAATCTACGCGATTAATCAAGCCTTGCCTAATTCAGCATCGCGAGCGGCTCATGCATAATTTAAGGCGCGATTTTTCAGGAGGAGCCGCGCGCGAGCAGAAAAAAAGCCCGGGCGGCTAATCGCGTTTTTATCGCGAGAGTCGCTTTTAAGCGACATCGATCGCGCGCCTTCTTTGTCCGAGAAAAATTTCGAGCCCCAAGACTGAGACTAATCGTCGCGGCCCTGGTTTTTTCGCGAAATCTCAGGCGCCGCGCGCAGCTATTCCTTTTGTCTCTCCGCGCCTCGCGGGTAGACAGTGTAAAGCGCGCGCTTTGCATTAGCAAAATTTCGAATGATCGCATCGCGCCACCCACTTCGACCGATATCACGCTTCAAAGAACCTTTTCAGCTCGTGCTGCTTCTTTAAGTATCCTATCCTCGCGCCTCTCGAAAGTTTCAGCGAGTGTATATCGACTGCCCGCGCGAGAGCGCGACGTCATCGCGCGGACGTCGGCAGAGGCGGCATGCGTGACCTCCATCGAGCGCGCTCGCATTATCGTAATCCGCCGAGACAAAGGCTGCGGAGAAACTCGAGACCGATTCCCGCGCCGATTCCGCGCTAATCTTCGCCGGCCGTCCGCCGCGGAGTGGTAAACTTTTCTTTTCGCCGACAGCCGCGACTGCACTCGAACCGCTCGGAGGGGCAGCCAGGGGGTTGTAGGCTATGGGGGGAGCGAGAGAGAGAGAGAGAGAGAGCGCGATCGACCCCCCCGCCGGGCCGTCTTTGGCCTAGTAGCGCCTGGCGAACTGCTGCGGCGAGGCGCTGCCGGCGGTTTTAAGGTTGGTAGGTCGCAGGCAGGCGGCGGCAGGTGTGGTCCTCCTCCTCCTCCTCCTCCTCCTCCAGCTGCTACCGTCGGCGGACGATTCGGTGCCTCCCTCTACCCCTGAGCTTGGCCGCTGCCACCGCCACCGCCGCAGCCGCCGCCGACGCCGCCGACGTCGCCTGCGCAGGGGCGAGCGTGGACTTGGCCGCGCCGCAGACTGACTCCGACTACTCGGCCGCTCGCACGCGGCGAAGGAGCTTGCCAGGCAAGTGTAAGGCAGAGGCCGCCGGAGCAGCAACCAGGGCCAGCGGACTGTGTGTGTCGTGCCAGTGCTTGTGTACGCAGTGCCCACGTGCGATTTACGTGTTGCTCTCTCTCTCTCTCTCTCTTTCGCTCCCCTTCTCTCTCTGTCTCTGTCTCTCTCTCTCTCTCTCTCTCTCTCTCTTCCCGGAGCCCGGACAAAGGAATGAGTGTCAAGGCCAGCGGGGCGCAGGGAACCAGTAGCCGGTCGTCAGCAGCAGCAACAGAAGCAACAGCACCGTTCACCCGGGAAATGGACGCGAGAGCCTAGAGGAGAGGTGAGAGCTCTTTTACCCACCCCCGTTTCTTCTCCTCGAGAGCCGCGCGGATGGATAACTCTAATGCCCGCGATGCTAGACGGGGGAGAGCGCCCCGAGCATCTATTATTTATCGAAGCCGTCGGTACCTTTTTTTTTGCACAAAGGAGCTCGGAGCGCCTCCGCGGGGGCATAGAATTCCTGACCTTAGGACGAGCCTAAGCGACTTACAACCGCTAGTTAAGACGTGCAGTAACTGGAAAGCAATAATTTCGAAAACTCGAACTGCGCGGGGAATTTTTTTTTTCGATCTCCGCCGGAGAAATCCTGGAATCAGGGATGAACTTTCGAAAGCAGGTGGGAAAGCGCGCGGAGGGCGGACTTTTTAATTAAAATTTTCCGAAGTTTATTCGAAATTTCGCGTTCGTCAAATATTTGCGGCGAGTTTAAATAATTGATTTACTCGTCTTCGTTTTGTAATTTTGTTGCATTAAAGTTGAAAATTTTAATTTAAATATTTCCCCCTTTTACGCAGATTAAACGGCTTACAATTTTCATTCCTAGCGCGCGCGAGCTTTCCCGAGAATCTCAATGTATATCTAGTCCGACTGAAGAGGATTATGCATACGAAATAAGACAAACTTATGTGGAACCTAATGCAACGTTATTATAATGAGGAATTTAACGTTCCCAAGAGTTAGAAATAATATGATATTTAAATTACCAGGAAAAAGTTTAAAAGTTCAAAGCTTCTTTCGAGGCGAAAGTCGCAGCCGTTCTCTCTTAGCCGTCGTGTATTCCAAAATGAGATTAAATCTAAAAAAGTAATGAAAAGAAAATTTACGATCCCGAGAATCGGACAGAAACGGATGTTTAATGCCCGGGCGGCTCGCCTCGCAAAAAGCCACGGGCGTTAATGTAAGGAGCCACGCCAAACGGACGGAAAACAATCCTCGCCGACGCCGAGGGATTGAACAAAAGGATTCTCTCAAAAGAAAGCCGAAAATTTAGGTCGTTCATAATCCGCGTGGCGCGATTGCTCGCCCGATAAATACGACTGCGTGTATTATCCATCATCGTACAGGCACGATGCGTGTGTTTATCGTACCGAGGGTGATGCCCGAAAGCCCTTTTAATCGATCCCGCGATTACTTTGCCGAAGGAGCACCGAAATCACGAGCTCGCTCCCCGTGTGTCTGTGTACATACGGGCCTGTGTGCACGGAAAATTACCAACCCCGTTGGCTTTTTAACCTAGATTCCTCTCCCTCTCTCTGATTGCTCGGGAATACCTTCGCCCATAGGTGATTGGGCGCACTTTTCCGACGCCGCTTTTAAAACTCGAGATTTCCCCGGGCGAAACTTCTTAAACTCCCGCTCGAACTTATCGACCGCCGGGGCGACGGGTTAGCGAGAGTCTAGGCGAAATAATTAGGCCTCGTTTCCGCGGCTTCGACGTTATTACGGGCCAGGAGCGTCTCGTCGGCAGCCAGACGAGCTCTGCTGGCGCTAAAATATTTTTCAATTTTATCGAGTTTAATCCCGACGCGTACACGTATATACGTACATGTTTATTCGCCACTAAAATTAAGCCGATCACTCGCCGGCGACGCTAAACGGACATTCTCTTTAATTATTTAGCGGCGCGAAGGGTAACGCTAAATGAAGATGACATTGCCGGCTAACTTTCTTATATCAGCCGGGAGCAGAAAATACTCCTCCGACTTCGATACTCTATTTCCGCTAGACGCGTAGAGGCGGGGAGAGAGAGAGAGAAAAAAACGCCGCCGCCGCCGCCGCCATTCTATTTCGGTATTTCATCTCTTCAAATTCAATATTTCTCTCGTCTATTTAAACGAAAACGACGCGACCTACTTGCGTAGGCAATAAGTCTCTCCCGCGGCTTGTGCACGCGCGTACAAATTATCCTTTTTCTCTTTTTCAAATAGCCTCGCGAGCCACCCCGCTAATTAATTAATTGACTCGACGGGAAGTAGGGAACGCCACCCGCAGGACGTCCGCCGACGCGAGCGCCAGTTTTTATACTTAATTACATTTTCCGAAAATTTTTTCACCGCAGAATCGGAACACCATTATCATTGACCGTCGCGGAGCGGACGATTATTTCGAGAAATAATCATTGGGTGTTCTCGGGTCGAGTTCGATGTGGTAGATACTTTATTTGCGCAAGGCTGGTTAATGTAGAGCAAGACAACTGTATAAAGTTAGCAAAGTAAGATGACGACAAATGTTACTTATTTCGAGCGTTGACAGCGAGGGTTTTAGCCCGAACGAGCCGTTCGAGTTTCATTTAGCTAATTGCGCACTTCAAATCTGTCTTATTACATCTCGATGAAAAACTCTCTAATATGCGCGAAAGTGAAAGAACGATTTCGAGCACTCAATTATCTACGTGCATGACTTCTTTGTGCGCGCCACGTTTGAATTATATTTTCTAAAAATGCGCATTTTTACCTTATAAACTTTTGCGTCATTTTATCAACGTGAATAATTTACTTCCTGCACGCGTGAAAAGAGATGAATTTAATAACACGTCACGTTCGGGAACTTTATCTCTTTATAATTAATTATTTAATTAATCTGAATTTTAACAACACTTTCCATTAGCGCCGCCGGTGTATTATCCGAAATACGGCAGAATATATTTATATACTTTTTTAATTCGATACTTTAATCTAAATATTAATAACAGAATTTTCGAATCTTCCAATAAATGAATTATTCAAAAGAAAGTTTTTTTATCTACAAGGAGTGTGTGTATTAAAACTCTATGCGAACTAATGCTTAAATATAACCTATTTCTTTCCGGAGTTTAACTATAGTTCAGGGTTAGCTTTTGTTCGCCAACCAGCTGAGGTTATAAATTATTAAATTTTTCATCATTTATTTTACAAGATAAAAAAACACAATAATCGATTGCATTACGCGCAAGAAAAAAAAGCTCCTTTAAATACGACAAAAAATAAATGAAAACGCGTTCAGATTAGAAAAGCACAAGTCACTCGTCGTTATCGTTAATAAGAACCCGCAGAAAATGAAAACAAAAAAAAGAAAATGATCGATAAAGATATTACCAAGACCTGATTTACATTAATCTAATGGTTATATGGGAATTCCTTCTTTTTTCTTCGCTCGAGAATAAGTAATTAGAATAATAAGATCCAAGTCACGCACATCAGCCGCTCGGCGCCTCTGCAATTAGCCGTTTCTTTTTCCGCGGAGTTGCCGCGGAGTGTCAAAAGCCAGGGAATCCCGGTTTTCGAATCCGACTGCCTTGGGCTCGATGGTCTGTGACCCCAACGCGGAATGGGCCGAGCGATTTTACGTACCACTGCACGCACGTACACGGATTCGTGTCCCGACGCCGGACGAATTGTAAGGCCTGATTCGGAGTGCGCCTGAAGCGAAAAAAAAAACTCCTCGGAGAGTCGCTTCGGATGTAATTGACGATTATTTAACTCGTTTAATAAGTGTTGCCATCTGCGTCCGGAAAAGGTTAGAGCTCTTATGACGTGTGTGTGTGTGTGCCTTAATGCGTTGCTGCTAAAAATAGAATTGTCATCTACATTGCTTGTAGGAGAGATAATGAATCTTTCTGAGGCGCATAAATTTTCATTAATTTAAGAGAGCATTCATATATGTTTTTATAACTTTGACACAATTTCATTCTCCACTTACGTCTAATTTGTATATGCGTATGCATTGTTTCTCGTGACGCAATTCCGTATAGCTATCCGTTTTTTATGCCGCGTTCGGTGCAAATTCAAATTAATAACAAGCTGGAATTTATTACGTTGCAGTTTTTAACAAGAAAACTGGCTAAACTTTTTAAATAAAGCTCCAAGAACCTACTTTGTAAATTCTAAATAAAGCGGCGCGTTATTAAAAAACAAGTGGGTCATTTAACGCAAAATACTTTAAACAATGATTCGAGAGATAAATGAATTCCCTTCCTTTGTTCCCTTCGAACTTGATTTGCACCGATTGTTAGCGCTAAAACAAAGCGCTTCATTGTTTTTTTCCACCGACGTTTTTAAAATTGCTGCTGCGATTGCACTCGACAGACCCTTCGGTGCTCGTCGATTACCTACCTTACCCCCAACACACTTACACCCACGGAGCTCCAGCCTCTCCTTGCGCATTTATCTCAGAGGGCGAACTTTTGAGGAAACTGACTGATGTTACACAACTGACCGTTACGTTGAACCGCGCGTGTTTGCGGCAGGTGGCAAAGGCTGCTGCTCGGCGCGCTTATCAGGGGTGCAGCGGATCTCGTCGCAGCGGGACATGGTCGTAGTGGGTGGGACGGCCAGGCGATGACGTTCCAGCTCCGTCGAGCGCTGCCAGCACGAGTCCTCGAGGACTTGTTGAGAAGAAGCGAGAGGGAAGCTAAGCTGCCGCCGCGAGTCCGACCCCCCAGGCGGCATGAGAGATCGCCCGAGGCACAACGCCCATCCCCATCACCATCGAGACCACTTTCACCTGCAAGCCATGCCCCTGGAGGAGGTCCAAGGACTACTGCCGCCCTCTTCCAAAACAGGTCAGTGTCGACTTTATTTACTTTTCCGGTAATCTACGGCGGCATAAAAATTAAAGAGACGACGCGCTCCGGACTCGAGAATACGGCTGACAAAGGAGCATTGTCTCGCGCGCTTTCATTCGGCTAAAAAGTTTTTTGCCTGTATAGAAATTTTCTTAACTCTCGGACGAAAAATTGTCGAGTGCCTTTTCGTCCCCGAAACAAAGTTTGCCAGAGTTTTTCTTAAATCCAGCCTTGTATATACCTCTTTCGTTATATTGTCACTTTATCCTCCCGTCTTCGGCGAAAAGGGACTAAGCGTTAAATGACCGAGGGCTCTTTAAATCTGGTTTTATTAGAGTTCCAGTTAGTATCAACACGGACGGAGCATTAATGCGTTATACCGTCGTCGTAACCTACTTTCTTTACAAGCACCAAAATAATATTACTCCGCGGAAAAATGAACAGCAGAAGCGGCCGCAAAAAAGTTTCTTCCGCAGCTCGGTTCTGTTTGCAAAAATCAGGCTTACCCTGTAAGCTTTTTTTCACGCGAGCCACATGTGCGCACCGACGGTGGCAACTTCATTGCCTTATTTACGGAATAAAGTTAGTTAGACAAAGAACTGTCGCGACTCCGACCGGTATGTATTCCTTTATTGTGTGTACCTACTTTTATTTAACTATCCGAGTGGATGGTGGACGCTGGTCATTATAAGGCCATTCAAGTCCCCTCGGCTCTGCCTCTTTCATCCCGCGACGATTGTTTAGAGCGATTAAATAAGAAAAAAAAAAGAACAGACCTCTTGAAAGGCTCCGCTGTACTTTCTGATACGAGAGTCCACTTCTATATTCCTGTGAATTAAACTTGTAAAGTATGGAAGTGCAAATTGCGACTGATTTAACAAATAGATTTGCTGCTTTAGCTCGCTAAACTTTATTACTCATATTTTTTGAAATACGTTCTAAAAATACTGCGATGTTTACTCGACTAACTAATTAACTAATAAAGTTGTTTTACTGCAGAGTCGATATTCGAAGCAAGGAAGTTGCGTAATACCTCGCAAGACTAAATTTTATCCTGTTCGCTACGAAAACGCGATTGTTTTACAAAATTTCAAAAATATTTTCCGGCTTCAGCAAACAATCCCCAGGCAATTTCCTCGATTAAAAAACGTAAAAAGCGCAGTTCATCGAGTTGTCTGCAACACAAAAAAAAAACACAATTCCCCCGGTAAAAGTTGAACTCGGGTAATTGCAGAGTGCGGGTATCGATCTCTATTTTTAAAGCTCGCAGTGAAAAATGATTATCCGTTGTAAAAATAACTCCCCCGCGGCAAAGGTCAGGCAGCAGCAGCAGCAGCAGCAGCGACGGCGTCAATCGCGGCGCATCATCGCCTCCTCTGTGTTTCTTTCAACAGGTAACCGCGGTTCGCTCAACGTCACGATAAAGCAGATCGGCTCGGAGCCAGGCAGCGGCGGCAATGTCGCGGGCAAGAGCGACCTGTTCCACCTGGAGCCGGGGGTCGACATCAGGCCGACCCCGTCGCCGCTCTCCGACACGACGACGCTCCAGTCGGACAACGTCGACGCCTTCACCGGTCAGTCTTCCCGCCAATGCCCGAGTTTTTCGCCCCCCCCCCCCCCCCACTAATTCACTGATTAAATTACCACCTCCCCCTAGATCACTGTTGTTTCGAGGCTGCCGCGCGTGCGGCTCGATCGGCCGATAAGTCGCTGCGTTGCTTTCACGCTGTTTTTTAAGTAATTTCCTCGGAGATCTCCCTCTCCAGATAGCGGAGCGGCAACGCAGTAGACGTACAGGCTCGTCGTAACTTTGTGCGCCGCCTCAACCGAGAAGGCGGCCGATTCAGTCCCGTAAACGCAAAGCCGCGAGAAGGACGTCAGCGTCAGGTTGAACGCGCCTCTCTCGAAATAGACATTCCCCCGCGGCTGCAGAGAAGCGACGGCCTCTTCTCTCTCTCTCGTCGACGAGCCTGTATACGCGACACGACGCGGCTGGATCGATTCAACCCCCATTGTATACGATTTTTAGTCCCGGCGCTCTTTTCCTTCCAGGAATCGATCCGCGGCTGCAGATCGGATGTGTCAGCGGCGACCGAAACACATGGGAAGGCCGGTATCGCCTGAAAGAACATCGACGCGCTGGAAAGGCCACTTTCCAGGGCCAAGTCTATAACTTCCTGGAACGTCCCACGGGATGGAAATGCTTCCTCTACCACTTCTCGGTGTCAGTATATATATGCTTTAGCTCGAAGCCCGCCGCCGGCCCGCTTACGATTCCACCCCGTGTGCTTTTCGAGCGCCTCTAATTTACGATTAAAAATGCATTTGCTGCGGTCGGTTGGGGCTTCGCATGAATAACGGATGTTGCTTTATCGCGTTCGGGGACGATTTTTTTTTATCCGGTAAAAGGTGGGAAACGAGGACTGAGTGACAGATTTATCATGTCCAATCGACACCGGTTTTTTCTCTAATTGCTTCGGATGGGGGCTTGCCTTGAAGATTGATTTGTATAGCGTCATCGGTGAAACGTTCAAAAATATGTGGGTCACGTAAAAAAAAAAGAATAAAAAAAAAAACTGATTTTCCGACCACACCAAATACATTAATTTTAGTAATAGCATTCACATTGTAAAAGGCCTGGAACGTTTGATAAATGAAGGTGAAAATTCTGCTTCGCAGGTTCATGGTGGTATTGGTGTGCCTTATATTTAGTGTATTATCAACGATAGACGAGTACAGTGATTTTGCGAATGAAACTTTGTTTTGGATGGTAAGTAAGAATCTTGAAATTTAAATGAATATTGTCGGGGGCGTCTGAGAATTTAATGCGCACCGCTCGACTCAATCGTTCTATACCCGCAGGCAATGAGCCTGGCAAAGGTTAAATTGCCCTGGCCATTTTTCTTATAGTTACAATACTTCAATTATGTTTATTTTACTTTTATTATTACCGGCGCACTTAAACCTTATATTCATTGCATCCGTTTAACCCGCGACTTCCCCGATCGTATTGAATAATGTACGATACGCCAAGTCTAGTGCAGGTAGCAAAAGAGACGGCGCTAAATTTTTGTCTTTTCAGGAAATATGTCTGGTTGTATTTTTTGGCGTGGAGTACCTGGTGCGATTATGGAGTGCGGGATGTAGGTCAAAGTATATGGGATGCTGTGGTCGAATGCGATTTATTCGAAAACCAATATGTATAATAGGTCAGTGCTTGATTTATTTATCAAATTAATATTTTAAAACCCTCAAACGACGCGCGATCCGATTAGTTTGAAAAATTCAATAATTGAAATTTCAAAAGGATTTTCCGTGAAACCGAGCCGGATAACTGATTCGGGCACACCGCACCGATCCACTATTTTTGTTGCAGATTTAATTGTCGTTGTGGCGTCGATGGTCGTCCTGTCGGTGGGCAGTAATGGACAGGTTTTCGCCACTTCCGCCATTCGTGGCATTAGATTTCTGCAAATTTTACGAATGCTCCATGTAGATCGCCAAGGAGGAACCTGGAGACTTCTTGGATCGGTAGTTTTTATTCATCGCCAGGTAATTTCATTCGATTCGAATTTACAACGCTTCTTTGTCGAATCGAACTTTTTCGAAGAGAATTTAATAAAGAGACCAGTCGACGCGTTGACGGAAAATTTAATTTTAGCTCATTGATACGAATGCCTCGATCGTAATTAATATTAAATCATACGAATTACGGATAGCGGTGACGACAATCCCAAGTTATTTCGAGAACGCAGCCGGCGAAATTCAATCGCTAATTGAAAATTTAATTCGAGCGACGATGAGACGTTTAAATGCAAAGCATTCAAACGAAATTGAATTAACCATAAGAAAGTCCGATGATTGATGAAATTTTCCATTAGTCCGCGGCGGCACAATGCGGAAAGATGCGCGCGCGCCGCGATCAGCGAAGGTGATAAATTTTCGAAAGAGCATTATTCAATTATGTACCGCCTACGTCGGGCGGCTAATGAATTGAAATTCATTACGCGCCACTTACGCATCTCCCTGTGCTCGAAGAGGAGATCATTAAAAGCGACTTTGATAACAGGGCCCGCTTGACAAACGAGCGACGAATAAGCCCCGCGTTTTCCCGATGCCGCGGAGAGAGAGAGAGAGAGGCAGGCATGCAGATAAGGACGACGAGGAAACACGGAGATGCGCTCGGCGAGATACACGCACACACACACACACAGGCTGCACTTCGCGTGACACGACCGTCGCTCTTGATTGCGCCGCTTTCCGGATGTAATTATCGAATCGATCAATGTAAAATGCCGCGCGCGCGCGCGCGGGCCGCATTTCAGAAAACACGCGATAACAATAAATACATATATCGATCCCCCCCTTCGCCGGGCGAGAGAGAGAGAGAGAGAGAGGGAGGGACCTTGATGGCGCCTCGAGCGCGCGTAAAAACGGCCCCCTGTAAAACGCGGCTTGGCCTCTTTGCCGCATCCTCCGCGGCGCAAAAATTACCATACGCAATGAGAAGGAGGGTGTAAAAATAGGCTCCGCGGCCCTCAAAGCGACGACGACTGACTTCTGTTTCAGGAATTAATAACCACGCTGTACATAGGATTTCTCGGTCTCATATTTAGTAGTTACTTTGTATACTTGGCTGAAAAGGATGTGGTCGGACCCCAAGGAAAAACCGATTTCGCCAGCTACGCGGACGCTCTGTGGTGGGGCGTGGTACGTATACACTTGCCTCAAACAAATTTCTAACCCCTTCGAGCGCGCTTTTGTATATCGCTCTATTTTTTTACATTACCATCAGCCGCTGTAAAATACACTGTGAGCGTGTAATAATTTTGATAAAGAACGAGGCCGCCGTAAAAGCTCCGATTTCCCATTAGAGTTTTTACGTTAATGCGGGGAGGTGTTATACTGTTGTTATCGCGACGTCGCTCCGAGCTGCCGTGTATACGCTCGGCTAAGCCGCTACTAAAGGCGTTAAACGACTTGCCATTTTTTTTTTCGCAGATAACCGTCACGACGATAGGATACGGCGACGCAGTTCCCCAGACGTGGATGGGAAAGATCGTCGCCTCCTGCTTCAGTGTCTTTGCCATATCCTTCTTCGCACTTCCAGCCGTACGTTATTTTAACATGCATTTCATGTATTTCTCTGCTTATCGTTTCCTGAAAAACAGATTTATATCTCGTACAATAAATACAAATTATACGATTCGTGCTTTCCACCGGAGATCGTAATCGGCTGGAAAACAGGAAATGGTCAATTTTCGAAAAATCATTTCATCAGAATTCCTTAAAATCCAATAAATCTTCGCTCGACCCACAAAAATCCCCAAAAAACTGAATTTCGTCGTGAATCGCAAACCCGCAGGGAATACTGGGCTCCGGGTTCGCGCTGAAGGTCCAGCAGAAGCAGCGCCAGAAGCACTTCAACCGTCAGATCCCGGCGGCGGCGATGCTGATCCAGTGCCTGTGGCGCTGCCACGCCGCCGAAAAGTCGACCAACAGCGTGGCCACGTGGAACATATACGTGAAGGACACGGCCCCCACGGGACAGCCGGCGACGCCGCTCGGGAAGGTACGCCGACTCCGCCGCCCCCCGCACGATACCCCTCCCCGCCGCCCCGTGAAAATTTGCATGTAGCCGTTAAATGTTGGGTGTTGATGTTCTCCAATTAGTCGTCGCTTCTACCTCCCCGAGAGAGCAGCCGTCTTCGATTTATAATATGCTATGCGTTAACCCCCTGTATACGCTTGTTCTCGAAGTAAGTAGTCTCCCGATGACATTTCATCAGAAATTATTATTCATTTGCTCTTGGATTATTTCAGTTGTATAAAGTAAGTTTTGTCGGAGGAGGGAAACTGCAGGTTCGAGTATAAAAGAGAGCTCGAGACGGTATTAGTTACTTAAGAGGAACAATATATTTTTCTATTAGTTCTACTATAATCTTTACTCGCACTTCGTTAAGAAAGCTACTCTCACTAAGTAGTGCATTAGTAGATTCGATTCTTTTTTTTTCAACACATTTCTTACTCTGTCAAACCGAGTTTATTATCCGCACGTAAATTTAATCTTATATACATTAAGGACTAATTTTAAATAAATCCAACTACTCTAAAGCGAAGTTGCTCGTTGACGATGACTATATATTATGTTGAATTAAAATCTCGGCGCTGAAACAGTATATAAAAATTCCGTTTTTAAAAAGCGATGATAATGAAACTGAAAGCGTAGCACTCTAAAGATTCACTTCCAACCTTTGACTATACTAAATAATTCACACCAAATCAAAGCTCTCCAATCCAAACGCACACCAGCTGTGTCTCGTTGCAGCCTCTCGGGAGTGAAAGCTGAAGCCCCTTCCGCGAGTGTATACATATAATATCGATATGCGAAATTCCGGGTTTTAATATCTTCGGCGGGGACATCGGCTTAAAACCTCCTAAGCGAGCCGTTTTACATTGTTTGTCGCTTGAAGTAGGAGAGAGAGAGCAGCATGCGCCCGGCATTGTGCTTCGGCTCGAACGCTCGTTTACCGAGCTTTGTCAAGCCGCCTCTCCAAAGTGTGTTTGTGCTTTCAGCGCAGTGTGTCGTATACGCGCGTCCCGCTGCATAAATAATGCAGAAAGAATGCACGTTACACAGACCCCTCCCCCGCCCGAGGTGTATATAAAGTCTGAGCAGCGCCTTTTTCTGGGTCGTTTCATTTCGACGCGACTATGTATACGCGGCGACTCGCCTCTACGTGCATTCGCCGATATCCGTCTATTTCGGAAGGACCCTTCCCTGCTTTTTTTTTCTTCTTCTTCTTCCTCCTCCCCCGCCTGTCCCCCGTTCCGCCTTCGCTTTCAGTTTTCTGCCATTTCGATACGAAGGTACACTTGGCTTGGTGTGTATTATTTTAGCGCGTCCGATAATGAAGGTCTTGTCGCGAGGCCTTTTTACCTTGTCACTTAGTAGAGCATTAGAGCTTTATTTATAGCCGCCGAGGCATAATAATAGCGCCTCTTGACAGCAAAGCATCATGCGTTTATTGTCGTTCGACGAGGGAAAAAAAAGGAGCGGAACTTTATTTCGCTGGAGCTTTCGGCCCAAAATTCTCGCGTTTGCATTTCCTGCACTCTCTCTCTTTTTTCGCATTCACCGAGGCACTTTGCCCGTTTGCTTGCGGTCATCTTTTCAAGCGTCAAGCGCAGCCGCATAGAAACTCGAGGCTTCAAGCATCAATGCACGTGATATCGGATTTAAAGTTTGAGACGCGTCGCTTTCTACGTTTATCAATCGGCTCGTTCAATCATTATAAACTAGAGGCTTTTCACGGTAAAGCCTCAACATCCATTTTTCGCCGCAAACGCATTTTACCGATTCGACAGGTTATTTTTTTTTTTTCCTTTTCACTGAATTCGGAAGCTTTGTAAAGAGGCTCGAGTTATACCAGCCAGCTGTAACGCGAAACTATCAAAGCGATATAATATTAAAGCGGCAGTGCTGCAAACGAACGGCTCTCGGTTCTCAATTCTACTTGATTTGTCTATCTGGAATAATTAATTTTCTATCAGGGCACTGATCCGGAATCAGGCCGATACTGGGGGTTTGGAAACGTCGGCTTGACGTCATCATACCCACCCGCAGTATTGACCCGTTTATAAGTTCCATAATTGCAAAAGTGATTGAAAAATAGATTGGCGTCGGATACCTTAATTTCGAGCACTATTATCTTTTAATGCACAATTACCCTGACTTCATCGAGGGCGCACCTCCGATTTACGTAAGTAAAATGTAGTGCCGCAAGATTTGAGCCGAAGGTTCCTGCAAATATTGGCCTACCCTTTTTCCTCTTCGTTTTTCTTGCCCGATGCTTTTTCGTGTACGCAACTTTAATTTGAATTTAAAATGCCACCTTTCCTTGAGAGCTTGGAACAGCTGCCTTTTTCGCTTCTGAATTCATTGACGGTGGAAAGATTTCATTTTTAATTCACCCAAAGATATCGCAGTGCTGCGCTAAAGTAATACAAGCTAAACCTGACACGTACAGTATATTAAAAAAAACATATAAAAAAACGGAATTAAACCGCTCGATGTTGAATGTAACCGTTTGCGAAAAATAAGCCGTGCTTGACAAGTATACATCCACCATTAGAAGTCGAAAGCCGCGGGCACGGCTCTCGCAAATGTATTATCAGCTCGAAAAACTGATCTTTAGGGTAGTGCATGCTGTGTGTGTTGGCTTTTACGTAATGGGCATCGGGGGTTCAGTCTCTGATCATTCAGGTGGCAAAAAAGGCGAGCGTCTTAAAGCGGCGGAAGTCGCGCAACCGGATGGACGTCCAGCAGCTCGACCAGCAGCAGCAGCAGCAACCCCTGCAAGCCCAGCAGCAGCAGCAGCAGCAGCCGCCGCCGTCGAATCCGTCGAGCTCCGGAGCGACGGGGACGCAGGGCTCGCAGACCGACGACGGCGACATCATCTTCTACATGGAGGAGCCGAAGGCCTGCACGCCCAACCGGGTCAGGAGGGAAAACCGGTGAGTGGCGACGGCGACGCGAGACACGAAAACCTCCCCCAACGCGTGTGGAAGTTGTAATTTCTCTCACCTGCCGATCGATGCGCCGACGCCTCGCCCCCCCGAATCGCTCCCGTGGTGTCCTTTTTTTCTTTTTTTTTTTTTTAAACGTGTCGCTGTTACAAGTCTTTTATGTGGCTTTCTCGTGACGTCCTGACGTTTCCACCTGTTTTCGAGAGACTTACATCAATTTCGTTCCGTACAACTGATTTGCGCAAGCGTGTGTACAGATTTGTTTCTTGGCTGGCATTCACATACACACGTTTGATCGAGGGGATAAAGCCATATAAATATTTTTCAACACCCTCCGGCGATCCCTCCGTTCGCGGGACGGGGTACACATAATTTAATATTTAAGTGGCTACATATCCCGTTTGGCAGTGCCGTGACATCAAAGCAAACCAATACACACCACGCACGCCGCTCGCAACGGGGAAAAAAAAGCTGGCCCGCGCGCGCCCGAAAATCGATGCCCGCGCGCGTATAATGCCTTCTAAAGCTTCGTTCGATGAAACGGATCCCGACGTGAAATATATACGAGCAGAAATCGCGGATTGAATGTCACTAATTCCCAGCCGTGCGTGGCGGCAACGCGCCGCGCTGGATTTTTCCAAAGATCGACGCGGGGAGGGGAAAAAAGAGCGCGCGCCCCGCGCCTCGACCCTCCGGCCGCAATAAAAATCCAAACGATCGCATGTATACGTATACGCCTCCCCCTGGAATTTCGGATACTTTAGGCCGCCTCCCCCTTCAAGAATTCGCCGGAGTTCGGCCGACATTCGATATTTATTAAATTCGATTTCATTCATACATTACGGGGGGGAGCGGAGATCGCCGCCGCGCGCGAAATTAAAAAATTCATACGGCAGAGCGGCCGGGAAAGGGATGTAATATAATCAGCTGCGGATCTTTGGAAATATTTAACAGGCGGAGGAGCGCCGGGATGACATGATTTTTTCAGAGAGCCTTTTTCTTTCGAGAGTTTTTCATTGTTACACGCGGCGGGCAGACTCGTTCGAATGAATTTTAATGGCCGCCGACAATCGCGGCAATGCGGCTCAACACCTCGGCTGGATAATTCAGTCTTTTAATAATTCATGCCTATCGCCGCGCTTCGTACACACGGACCGGCGGCGGCGCGCTCTTGTTTTTTCTTTTATTCCTGGCCGAACAACGGTTATTAAAATGTTTAAATCTCAGATGTTTATCGCTTAAATCGACGGTGCATCCTTGAACTCGTTTCGTCATTAAAATTTCAGGCGTTACGGTCTTCTCGCGTTTTTCCATCCGATACGTTACGCGGAGGATAAATTGCCATTCTATTTTAATCCGCGATGTTTTTCGAAAATTTATGCAGATTCGCGTGTAATGCAACGCTCGAATCGCCCTTTAACGAAGAGGCCGCGTTACCTTCGAGATCGTTTATCGCGAGCCTTATAATTATCCCGTTCGTCAAAGTTGAACTTGGTCGCGCGTCGGAACGATCGCGGCGGAATCGGCTTGTGTGCAAACAGGAGCGGCGAGCGTTCCTCGATTTTCTTCGTTTATTTATATGCGCGTTCGACAAGGTAAACGGTGGAGGTTTACCTTTTTTATACGAAATAAGTTCACGCTTTATTAACTTTTTAATGAAGACTCGCACGAAATATATACCTTTTTGAGCACACTCCTCTCTTTTACAGTATATTATGTTCATATTTGGATAAAGTAATCGTAGTGCACACTTTTTACCGAAAAAGTCACCGACTCTCTGCTAAATTTGTGCGGAAAACTGGATTGAAAAGTCAATTATATAAAGCCGCCGCGCGAATCGAGCGTACAAATTTATCAACGGATCTCGGAACCTTTTTCGCCAGATCAGATACACACGCTGAAAAACTCTTTAAATCGAAAACAATAGAGAGACTCTCGCTTATATTACAATATCCCACCATCGAAAATCACCTTGTCGATACTTCAAAGAAATAGAATAGCAGGGGATCAGTATATATAGACTTGCCGTCAGCGACTTAGAAAACTCGCATCCTGCAACGTAACGTCAGCTTGCTTTGGACGTTTATCCAAGAGAGTGAGAGAGAGAGAGAGGAAGAGAGCGAGAGAGAAAGAGAGATTGAGAGAGAAGTAGAGAGACAGAGTTGGGTCGGACTCAGGCAAGGTGAATTGCGATCGAACACATAGACAGACGTATCGAAAAGAGGATTCCCCGTCTCGACTCGTGCAGCGCATATATCATCTCTTAAAAGCTCACCCGCGCGCGCGCGCCTCTGAATGTGTGTGTGTTGCGCACATGTTGGGAAATGTCCAATTTTGCAGGGGAAGCCTGTTCACTTCGCAGACTAGTTCGGTGACGGAAGCGGCCAGTGATGAGATCGACATCGACATCGACGAGCCCCAGAGAGTCACTACGTGAGTAGAGCCTAATGCGTTATTTGTGTGTGTACGTATGTATGTATGTACGCCGTGTGTGCGTGTATAACGCGAACGCATGCCAGAGGAGCGACAAAACATGGCCTGGCCGATGTCTGGACATACTCGCGTTATTGCGCGAGGAGAAGCGTTTTCCGATCGTGTTCCCTTTATCTACTCCCTCGCAGTCTCTGTCTGTACATACACACCTGCTTCTATTATGTATACGTGCGGACGTGTGCTCCCGTTTACCAGTCGGCATTGCCGTCCTGTACGCAGCTAATTTTTCTTAAAAACGACAAAAATTTTTCTACAAACGACGGGGGAAGACTTTGTGCTTCGGCGGTAGTTTTGTCCGAGTGGAGTGTCTTGCGCTGACTGATACGTACTTGGACCGCATGGCGGCTCGATTCTGTTTCTTTTCTTTCTGCATGCTTCTGTCGTACAGTTTGTTCAGTTGATATATGCTATACTATTGCTTGTCGGTAATGACCTCGAATTCAACGAGCGAAAGTAGTTTACGCATGTTGACGCTTATATCGAGGCAACGTATGAAACGTTGACATCGGAATTTAAAAAAAGTTGGATGTTACATCGACGCTGAAATTCTCCGTGAATAATGGCACTGTGTACTGCACGTGATGCGTTAAGAAAGTGGAGAGAAAAAAAATCTGCTACCGTCCAGTTAACGTTACATTGTTTCGAACGAAACACTTTCAATGTAGTTCCATTCATCAATATTCTCATTTATCATACCGTTGACTCTTTGTTTTTCTTTTAATACAAAACACGCCTGTTTCACGATAATAAAGAGCTTTAGAGAGCTTGCAACTTTTTCGAAAAATATAATAAACCTTTAACTTACTTTAGTGTCCTGGTGCAATATTAATTTAGTCTAGTCGCAAAGTACATTTGCATGGCGTACCTTTTTTTAAGGAAAAAAGTAGTGTAGTTTTAAAGACTGAACCTTTGAGAAAGCATCCAAACACGCAAACCAATCGGGCGACGATCGAACACGACTTCATCCGAGTAGCAAAATTAATGCGGCAGTATTGAAAATTATATATTGTTTAAGAATGATACGGCTAAAGCGAGTGCAGCGCTGCAATTTTATATATAACCGCCTCATGTACATATAGCATTAATCGTTCATAAGGTAATGCGCCCGGCATGAATACATAATGAAATTATAAAAACTTTAGATTGACGGAGGCGCACCGGAACGCGATAAGAGCCATTCGCAAGATCAAGTACTTCGTCGCTCGTCGCAAGTTTCAGCAGGCACGCAAGCCCTATGATGTACGGGATGTCATTGAACAGTATAGCCAAGGTCATCTCAACATGATGGTGCGAATTAAGGTAAGGGCAGCGTTGCGCGCAAAATCTACCCCGCGCCCGACTTATTTATTAACGAACTGGACTTCGTCGCGGAAACTCTATTTGGGAGCGAATCATTATGTGTAAGTGCCCGAGCCTTTTTCGGAAGCACATAATTGTTTTTTCGTCAATGAAGCCGAGCGTATCGAATGAATTGCTAACCGGGGGATCGATGTAATCGCGGTCTAACTAAAGAACTATCGAGAGAGAGGTCGGGCTTGAAAATTTAGCATACCTATACTTGGCCACGAAATTGACGCGGAATTGCAAAAACATTGCTCCCCGCGGTATAAATTGTCGGAGATCGCGGCGCCTATAGCAGCAGAGAGACCTATGCACGCCCCGTGCTCTCGCAAAGACAAACGAGGAAGGAGGTCAGTGCAGCTCGGGTGAAAATGCAAAATGCAAATTTATGCGCGGATTCGTCGATGCGCGAAAGTGTCGGCTAATGCCCCCTCCCCTATAGCATAAAAATCGATGACACTTTCTCTGCCTTTACAGGAGTTGCAGAGGCGACTTGACCAAACTTTGGGTAAGCCGGGCAGCTACCTTGCGGGCATCGATCGCGCAGGTAACATCAAGCCAATGACAATAGGCGCGCGCCTCTACAGAGTGGAGCAGCAGGTGAATGGACACAGAGAGAGAGAGAGAGAGAGAGCCTTTTTTTGACGCGACCGTTTGTCATCTTGATTTTACGGCCGGACCATTTTTCAGCGCTTTGTTAACTCGAGCAAAACACGGAACGGCCATTTGGGCGAGGGGCGGGGGGAATTAACAGCTTTTTTTTTCGAAAAAAGCTCGCTATCGATTCTTCGTCGAATCGAGGAGCGTAGCTGGCTTTTTACAAAGTACTTTAAATTTACGTAAGAGAATGAAACGTGACCTGCACGTGCCGCTTCGGACCCGCCCAAAGTAAATACGTTATTCGAGTCAAAGGAAGCTCCCCCTGTGTACCGTTACTCTTCGCAAACGTTGGAATTAGGATTTATCTATAGCGTTAAGCTCGCCGCGAAAATTTCAGTCTTTGATCGGGCAACGTTTTCGAAATCCATATCTCGAATCTGCCCTGAAAAATGGTCCGAATCCTCGTTCGTATAATAAGTGCCGAAGCAAGAACAAAAGGTCAATTAAAACGCGTCGCACGACGGCTCGAGAGAGGGGCACTAATGGTTTTACGTAATTTCCATTCCATTGTTCCAGCTGTCGATAATGGACAAGAAATTAGACCAGCTCATGTATGTACTGAATGCAGTTGCACAAAAGCAGCAAATTCCTCTGCGCAGCATCGAAGACGAAGTTTAAATGGAGGCGACGTACTTTAAAACTCCAACGACCGCCAATAGATTACTTACGATATCGAGGGAGACTATACGAAGTCGCGTCAAACGTGACGTATGAGAACGGAAGAGATTTATGATTGCGGACTGTTTGGAGAGCCGAAAACTCGCAAGTGCGCCCGTGAAAGGTCAAAAAAAAAAAAAAAAAATACGCGGAGAACAAGCGGACGCGATGTAAGCTGAAAGTGCCGCGGAACAGGTAAAATAAAAAATTGGAAACGAAACTTTACGGAGCCGCCGCCGTGTAATTTTTACCTTTTACGAGGGCACTCGGTCATTTCGGCGACGCGGGAGAGCGCATAAAAGCAGCGCGCGATTGAAGAAACGCAATAAAAAAAAAAAAAAAAAATGAAGTTATATATTACACAAGCGCACAGCAAAAATAAATGATCACACAAACTGTCGATCCATATCGAAATGCGTACGTGTAGTTTTGCTATATTAAAGAAAACTAACGAACCGCTTATATACTCCGTACGTTATATCCACGAGGGGACGATGCATATATAAATATAGCGATGCATATATATATATATATATACACGCAGAAAACTTATTCCAACATTACACACGCGTTCGCGAACGTCTGTACATAGTGTAATATATTAAGAATTCCATTTAAAATAATTGAATTATATGATAAAAGTCGTTTCTATATGCCGTCACAATGATTTTCCGTTTCGAGCACAGAGTTTATATTAGTTTAATTGTAAATTTAGTTTAGTCTTACATCTGACGTGTACATTTGTATAAGCTTGTTATACTTCGTTAAATATAAAAGTTTTCATTCGTAGAAAGTGATTATTTAAAGCAGGTAAAGATCTTCTTAGGTAGACGTAGTTATTATATGAGTAGTGTACTTATATTAATAGAATTCAATTTTTTGTAAGGATGTAGTAGTAATTATACTGAATTAAGTGACTATTTTCACGCTTCGTTATGTATAATCTCGCCATATAAATTTTTTGAAAATTCGATGTTGACATTTCGTAATGAAATTCGATCTAAATTGCATTACACTTATCATATGATAATATTATGAAAAAACGCTTACTGTAGGTTAGATACTTTCGATTTATGTATATAGTCTGAAGTCTACTTTTCTGTGATTAACATTATTAAATAATTATATTAAAATATACCGATATTAAGTAGGCATGTAATTTTACTTTCAAATATTGAAAGGTTAAAATGATACTAATATATTAAAGAGACCAATGCTATATTTGAAAATTTAAAAAAAATATTGACAAAGAATATAATGATAATTCTATTTCACAACCAAGAATTCGACTCAAAGTTTAAAATTACATAAGATTAAAAAGTAAAATATTCGAATATTATCCGTAGTCTACTCGTATTTGTAAGGGTATAAACATCCTAGGCGATATTATCGATATCGAGCAGGAGATATCAAAGTCGCTTTTATTTATCAAATTATATGTCTTTTGTCAAAAAAAATAAATAAATAAAAAACAAATAAAATTCAATAACAAATTCGGAATATCAGCGCGCGATATGCCTAGTGGTCTAAAAATCTTTAAAATACGTAGAAATTGAAACTTTGTTTTCTAGGGTATAAAATCCCTTACGAAAAAATATTATAGTACGATATACTAGTATAATTATAATTAACTATAATATTTTCGCACGATTATAATCTACTACAGTAAACTATAGTGTAGAACTATAGTATATAACTGTATCTTATAGTAAATACT